>MU733533.1:21628-73093 GCA_026770625.1 Nicotiana glauca
GAATACTTTCTCTCGAGTTCATATTATCGTTTTATACTATCAGATCTACAATAACAGCTTCATTTTTCATCTCTAGGTCTTATTATATTTGATTACGATTTACCTTCATTTAATTTTGATTTTTTTTAAGCTTACAAAGTATATTGATAACTTTTAAGCCAAACAGCATTAATATTATGGAACTCCTTTCTCTCTCTAATCTCCAAAGACTTGGCCTAAAACAAAAGAACCAGTCCCTTCCCGTAATTGCCTTTAAAAGGCATTAGTATTCGGATGCCGCATCGGATGCGTAGATCACATGCTTCATCGCGAGCGTCCTGGCTCCTTCAATTTGTGCGTACGCTGACTTGCACGCCTTTGTTGCATTACACTGCCAAACATTTCGCGGTAGAAACATTTAGAGGCTATGGGGATGCGACGCATGCTTATTAGCGTCGATCCCTGTAGCTTTCCAGTTGGTTTCCTCCGTAGTTCAACACTTATACATTGAATATAAGACATTATCCAAGTATCCCATGAATCATTTTATACCTTTCTATATTGATTAACCCAACAATTCACCCCTTAGTTTAATATATTTTTCAAGTGTGCTAGAGGACTTTCTTAGCCAACGTGACTCTTTGTTTCCATTTCCTTTTTGTTCCCTTATTAGCTTCCATGAGATTCATACTCAAATTACTCGATAAAATTATTACCCTTAAGCATTTCATTAACCTTGTACTATTTCATTAGAGTCATGCCGTTCGAATTTACTCAAATTACATTCTTATGCTCACAATTAACCTGAATAACTATAAAAATTTACGGAGCTTTACATTCACCCTCTCAGAAACATTCGGCCTCGAATGTATATCCTTGGTCATATTAAAGTCCAAAAATGTAATCTCCATGTCTTTCCTTATTCCTCAACTCTTAAGGATTCGAAATTTTACCAACTCTTCAAATTAAAAAAAATAAAAAAATCAGCAGAGTTTCATTTGTTAATAGGCTTATTCAAAAATGTCAACCTAACATAACACAATATAAAAGGCCACACATGACCCTACTCATTACAGCTACATCAATGAATACCTCTAGGCTTCATATACCTCTAAACTCCATTACATAGCATATCTCGATATCACAATAATAAAACATATTCCTATGGGACAAGTCTAACAACCATGCTCAATAGATAAGTCAAACGCATGTGAAAATCGTACTGAATCCTAACTAATAAGTAAGATAAATAAATTGCTTACTCGCTCCATGGAACTAAATTATGATAAACTCCAAACTCGAAATTTCAAGGAATGAGTCATACCTGAAGTCGCGAACAAGTGGGGGTATCAAATTTTCATATCCTCCTCGGCCTCCCAAGTAACCTCCTCGACGTCATGATTACACCATAAATCTTTAACTAAAGCTATGTCCTTAGTCCTCAACCTATGGACTTGCCTATCAAGAATCTCAACCGGTTCTTCGTCATATGTAAAATTATCATTTATTTCTACTACCTCCGATGAGATGATGTGAGTAGGATTGGGCACATACCCCTGTAGTATCGATATATGAAAAACAGGATGAACAAAAGTCATTGATGCAGGTAGCTCCAGCTTGTAGGCTATTTCACCAATCCTTTTCAATATTCGATATGGACCAATTAATCTAGGACTTAGCTTGCCCTTCTTCCCAAATCTCATAACCCCCTTCATTGGCGATACCTTCAAGAACACTTGATCACCCTCTTAAACTCCAACTTATGTAGACGTACATCTGTATAGCATTTTTGTCGGCTTTGAGCAGTCTTAAGCCATTGTTGCCACCTTCTTTAAGGCATCATGTACAAGATAGGGACCAAGTATTCCTACCTCGGTCAGCTTTAACCATCCGATAGGTGATATACAACGTCGCTCATACAAATCCTCATAGAGAGCCATCCAGATACCAGCTTAATAGCTATTATTATAGGCAAATTCAATCAGAGGTAAGTGTATATCCCAATTCCCACCAAAGTCAAGGACATAAGCTCGCAACATATCCTCAAGTGTTTGAATAGTTCTCTTAGCCTGTCCGTTAGTTTGTAGATAAAAAGCAGTGCTCAAATTAACACGTGTACCAATCCTTCTTGAAAGGACTGCCAAAAATGAATAGTAATCTGGACCCCTCTATCAGATATAATGGAAACTGAAAAACCGCAAAGTCTGATAATATCTTTCAAATACAACTTAGCATACTGTGGTGCCATGTCAGTCATCTTTACCGGTAAGAATACGCGGACTTTGTAAGTTGCTCTACAATCACCCAAATAGAGTCATGCTTCAAGAGAGTGCGAGGCAAACCCACCACAAAGTCTATATTATTTATCTCCCATTTCCAAAGTGGAATCTATGTATTCTAAGCCAACTCCACCCGGTACCTTACTCAACCGAGTACCAACATCATGTATCTTTCTTATTACATTATCATATACACATAACATACGGCTCTAATAGGCCAACATGATTATTCATAAACTCAAGACATCAGCCGACAAGGCCGTAAAATCTTTCACGTACAAGACATATGTCTACAAGCCTCTAAGAGTACATAAGTGTCACAAAGGTCGGGACAGAGTTCCGCTAAACCAAACAATAGACGTCTAAATCATACTAACCAAATACGCAACTCCGAAGCAAATGGAGCGCACCAACATCTTCCGCTGAGCTGATAGCCTACTTGGAGGGCTCTCGACCTGTCTATCAGGACCTGCGTGCATGAAATGCAGCGTCCCCAAGCAAAAGGGACATCAGTACGAATAATGTACCAAGTATGTAAGGCACATAAATAGATACATACAAGACATGGAAGAAATATAGAGTACATGACTCAACCTGTAAGTCTGCATAACTTTGTAAATCATAAATTACCTTTAGCGTCATGCATATGCGTATGAATGTCATGTCGTACATAGATACATGTTTCATAACATCATAGCCTCTGAGGGCATCCCATCATATCAGATAGGCCACTGTGGGCAAAATCATCATCGTATACCAGCTGATCAGGTGGTGGTGTGTATATAACACCATAACCTTTCCCATATCTCATATAGATATATATACATACATATATACGCGTATATAACGCCGTTTGAATACATAAATATATATATGCGTATATAACACCATTTGAATACATACCCGTATATGCATATATAACGCCGTTTGAATCATATTTCAGCCTCTGTGTCTCTGTGGGCAAAATCATCATCATATACCAGCTGATCAGGTGGTGATGCGTATATAACGCCGTAACCTTTTTCCATATCCCATATACATATATATACGTACATATATACGCGTATATAACGGCGTCTGAGTCATGGGTCAATGTACATGTACAAATGCATGAAATGCATATGAAATATGATAACAAAATCTCCCGATACGTTATAAGACCATTATACCTTTGATTAATATCATAACATCATCTTACATATTTTCTAAGACCCACAAACAGACGATGAAATAATTAGACATATGGAGATTCAAGAACATAGGCACTTCTAATACTTCTATGAATAGAGTCATTTATGAAATTTGTGCATTCGCATATTTTGTTCGTATCGTATGGATCATGCCTAAAGAAAGAAGGGATAGCCTTAACATACCTGTTCCCGAAATTTGAACGAATCTGCTTCTGCAAAATATGGACGAAATTCTACTTCGAAGCTCTCGAAATTCAGAAACAGAATTGATAGCTCATTGAATTGATGAACGAATTACTTTCTGATTGAAGCTAGCTTTAGCGTTTTCTCATTGAACTCAAAGACCAAAATGTCTTTTTTTTGAGCAACTACGTTATTCCTTATTCAAGTGAAAAAATGGAGTCTTTTACATATGATTTCTATTAGGAACTTAAAGGATATTCTGCCACTACTTACATGTGATTTCTATTAGGAACTTAAGTGGAGTCTTTCCAAAATGAACATGGAAGAAAGACCTATTCTATGTCTTGCTTGCTTTGTTAATAATTAAGTAACATATGGCAGCCACCCACTCATAATCAATATGAGTCATTTTCCTAAGTAGTGGCCTTCTGCCACGTTTTTGTGGAGGATAATTATAAAATTTTTATCCACTTATTAATTAACCGGGTAATGTCCCGTTACCCGGTAATTAACCAATTACCCAAAAATTAAGAATTATTCCCACTTACTTAAAATATTACCCACCTTTCACATACTTTATACATCTTTCTATCATGGCCATGTGGTACCTTGTATGATACTAGTCCATAAATACCGGATATTTTAGCTCGGGCCGTATTTTATCCCAACGTGCCAAACTTCGACAAAATTTGTTTTCTTTGACTTGCTACCCCTTTCACCTTCATGAATCTACTCATCACTTATAATCCTTATAATCCCTAATTAATCTTTTCGTTGGACTGATATCAATTACCTTACGACAAATTCAACGTAAATTACTGCAGGGTTCAACATCGTTGTAACTTATTACTGCAAAGCGCAACATCACCGTAATGTAATACTACAGGGTAGAACACTGTCGTAACTTAATACTGCAGGACGTAACATCATCATAATATATAACTGCGGGATGGAATATTGACGTAATATTGTGGGATGTAACATCATTCCCTCCTTTGGAACTTTCGTCCTCGAATGTTGATTGATGCTCTTATCATTTTCGTAACTTATAGCTCTTGTGAATACCTTAATACTTTTCTTTCCATCTAAGCAGTTGCTCTGTGAACAAATCCAAAGTGTAGGGTATTTCCCTCCTTTAGTCTTTTTGCTCATATCATGACCTATGGTCGAAATCTTCCTAATCTTGCAACTTCTATTACCTCTTGTCATGCGGCCTGTATGACCCTATCTTTGTAGGTGCACTTATGCGATTCATCTTTTTTTTCCTTTTATCTTTTAGTCAATCTGTAAGCCTTACTTTGTATATACAAGGATTAATAGGATACCTCTCTGGGCACCTATGGGTATACTAAAGTCCTTTGCTCGATACTTTGTAGAACTTGCGAATATGGCCATATCTTATTTCATATATCTGGTTACCCATTCACATGACTTTACTGCATTTACCAAAATTTTCGCTTCAACCTACCTTTACTGAGGTACGCTTACCAAGCTCCCAGTTACTTTTATTGCCTATCCTTTAGGTATAAATCTCAATCCTTTAATGCTCCTTCATTACCGTTTGTCTTAAGAATGACGGCCTAATATCATTTCATACTTTGTGACTTTTGTCCATCCACTGTTGATTTGCCTCAATATCAATCTACAATATACCACTGATAACTTGAAACTTCTTACGGCATACCTTGCTACTAGGGCTTACATTCCATCGAGGAATATTTGAAGTGATTTTCCTGATCCAGTTAGGGGTGATACTATACTTCAATGACCGTATTTTATAGCATCCCAATATGATTCACTTATGTGGGTACTTTAATCTCGTACAATCCATGAAATCCTCTTCAAATCACTACTCACCTGAAGGCCTAATCGTCATCCTTTATCCATCACAATTACACCCACATTGTACTATCAGGTCAGCATTCCATCTTTTCTAAATGCTACATGTCCTAGACTCCTTTGAGTTCATCCAGGCTATACTGAACATTCAATAACTTAGAGTAACCATTATCTCTCTTGTTTCTATGGACTTAATCCTGAGGACTTATCCATTTTCGTCACCTTTTCACTTGCCTTTCCTCATCTTTACTCATGTTTCCTTAAAACTTTGTCGCTCTATCATACTTTAGCTTGCAACCTATACATATCCATATATAATACTTGCAACTTTCCTTCAACTTGCTTGCACCATAATTTTCCTTATGTTATTCTAGAATGTCAAGCGATACATCACATCGTCTCGAACTCTTCTCTATTCTCTTAACTAGATCTCCCAGTACTTAGAAACCATAGGTTGGAAGACATGTCGCTGATGATTCCACTATCATTTCCGATTATTGGATCCCCGTGCTTATAGTCTTCTATCTGAAGTATGGACTATTCACGATCTTCTGCCTTTAGGTATCTCGTACGTTGTTCACCTTTACCTTACTTACCTTAAAATCTCGTATCGTATCTTCTATCTCTTTCATAACCTCCCTTCCACCTAGGCGTAATTCACGTCCATAACTTGAAGCTCTATAATAATACTCGCACCTCTGGTACATACACAATCCAGTGGAAGCTTCGTACTGACTTCTTATGAGGTTGATACTTCTTCTAATTGGCTTCCTTGTAGAGCCATTATAGATTATGGTCACTGTGTTATTTCTCTTGAACATATGATATTAAGAATGATTCTGTCATGTTCTCAAGTACACTTATATAATTTTTCTAGGTCCAATAATCAGACTCCTGATTTACTTAGGTGATGTAATTTTTTAGTTTCCTCTTCCTCCTGATCAACCTTTACGTAGGCTTAAGCTATCTTCCGATTCGTAGCTCATGGTATCAGTTATTACCTTAGCCTTTCATGGTCATTATGGAATATCCAAGATACAATCTTCTAACAATCCAATCCTTTGTCTATGCCCTGGGCTCAATTCATTCTTTTAACGTATACCGAAATCTTTTACGGTTGTATGATTGTCAACATATATGGTGCATGTATATAAATCCAAACTCATACGTGTGTTCATAACGTCACTAACTTGGGATCATTGACCAAATAGTTCCTTTCGTTCCTTCTCAAATTTCTTTTAGCGTAAGCTATTACCTTTCCTGATCTTTCTTCCTCCTTGTTGCGTGCCTACTAGCTTATCTTAGCTCCCACGCATGCCAGAATTTCCGTACAACTCATATAATCTTCGAATAATTCTTTGGATTCTTACTTCCCGTTCATTAGCTACGGTAGATGCCACTTTCCTCTAGAATGCTTACAATTTGGTTGCGAGATTGTTGTTACACGACCATTTCCTCTTTAGGTCATTGTGCTTAAGTTGAAGCCTTCTTTCTTATCTCCTTAGCTAGTCTTTCGTTGTAGTACTTAGGGAGAACCCTTGACTCTTGTAAAAGATATGAGCTTATTACAGAACTTTTGATGTACTTCCTTGTCTATAATTATCCGTAGTTGCTTACTTCCATGCTCTTATGCTTGTATGGTTGCTTCTGAACTGATATTTTGACTGCCTTCCCAATGACACTTTCTTTTATCCCTATAACACTCATATGGTACCTTTAACTACTCCGACTCTTGTTTGAGTATATCGCAAGTATTATAATGACATCCTTCGAGGCTGAATTCTTTATGTTTAGTTCTACTATATTTATCTTACACGATCTGATGACCCGTCTATAACCTTATGTTTAGCCATAACTGAGATCTTCCTGACTAATTACTAACTACTCGTTGGCCCATTCTCATATCAATATTCCTCGTAATCTTTCTTGGGTTATTTACTTTGTTTTAACTTACATCTCACACTGGTTCCTTATTTATTAATAACAGCTCGGGCAGGAATCTTTAATTCTTATCCTTGACGTCGTGCTTGCACAATATTCTTGAATCGTAGTGTATCTGTACGATTCGGATAAGTGCCATCTCATTTTTCTTTCATTTATCACATTCTTCCTTTACCATTCCTTGTTTACGAGAATCACTTAGTTTTGACTTAATGCAACATCACTCTGTATTCCCCCCTTTAGGGGTGTACTAAAAGCTGAAGCCACGAGGATCTACCTATAGATATTTTTACCTCTTCATTTTTGGCGTCGTTTCTCAACATCAATGTTCCTTACTTACTTTGCGGTAATCCTTCTGTACCAAGGATGACAAATCCCCTTACTCACGAGGGTGACACTTAACGTAACTGACACATACATTCCCTTAAGCTTAACTTTGCTCCCCTTATTTACTTTAGAGAAGCATTTTCCTGAATAACCATTCTCTGAGTTTCTCATGAATCTTCCTCTGTGGTCCATTCTATTATCGTCGGAACACGATATGAAGTTCTCATGATTCCGACCACTATCAAATTACTCAGTCCCTAATTCATGTTTAGTTTATCTTTTTTTTCCACCAGCCCATGCTGACTTCTATTACCCTGGGGATTAACTCTCCCCTCTTGTAGTCGCGTTGGAGTCACGAACTTATTTCTCGAAATGAGGCTATAACCTTATGGCCTATACTCTTTTGTTGTCTTAAGGCCCATCACCTTTCGTCTCTTGTTTCATTTGACTATAGGTTCTGTAACACTCTACCATTTTCATTCATGTATCACACCTTATTCATAATGTTTCCTTATCTCTCTTCTTATTATTCTGCTAATATTTCTGCATATCCCCTTTTCCTTATGAAGACTTCAATACGACATTCTTTCGCTTTTAGCTTTCCTTTGCTCCATCTAAAGGCTCTTCAAGTTGCTTAACATTTTTGCTTTACTTGGGACACGCGCCACACTAAGGTAATATTTATCCCTTCAAGGCTTATAGTGCGTGCTTTGTAGTACTCATATTTGGCTGTACTATTTTAGAGTGCACCATCTATGTGTCTCATAAAGAGATCTGTTAGTGCATTTGCAATATCCTTCGGAAATGTCAACTGACGCAATCAATTCATCCATCATATCTTCTTACACTATTTTTGTTAACCCCCATATGGCATATCTTGAATAGATGTGACCGATTATACGTACATCTGTTACTATTGAAGGTAACTCAAAAAGCTTATATTCCTCTGCCTCAGTTATAAACATTGTTAACCTTCATTAACTGGGTACCTCGTACCTTTTTTTCACCTTGCTCCTTTTACTTGCTGAAACTGGTACTTATCTTCATAATCTCTCATTGTCCTTTTACCATAAATGTGGATAGGCATTCTTGCCTTAAGGCTCCTTATCAAGAGGCTTACACCTTTCAGTACGCACATGATCTGCTGAAGACCTCATATTTACTTATCATAAGCATGATACAAAGTCGAGTTCCTATAATTCAACACTTCCACAACTATATCTCTTATCGATCATCTTTCTGAACGTAGGCATCGTCTTATTACGAATAAAAATAAAAGCTCAGAATTTGAATTCTTATAAGTTATCTCTACCACACGATCTAGAGTAAGAAGAAAGAGTGACAATCCTAAATGCCCTGTAGCCTCTTGCTTATAAGTGTGGTGCACGACACACCCATAAACAAGACTCTACTAGACACGGCTTGTAGACTCCCTAGGACAGAACTGCTCAGATACCACTTTTGTCACGACCCAAACCGATGGTCCGCGATGGGCACCCGGTACCTTACTCAACCGAGTAACAACGTGGCGTATATTTCTTATTACATTATCATATACACATAACATACGGCTCTAATAGACCAACATGATTATTCATAAACTCAAGACATCGGCCGACAAGGCAGTAAAATCTTTCACGTACAAGACATATATCTATAAGCCTCAAAGAGTACATAAGTGTCACAAAGGTTGGGACAGAGTCCTGCCAAACCAAACAATAGACGTCTAAATCATACTAACCAAATACGTAACTCCGAAGCAAATTGAGCGCACCAACATCTTCCGCTGAGCTGATAGCCTACTTGGAGGGCTCACGACCTGTCTATCAGGACCTGCGGACATGAAACTCAGCGTTCCCAAGCAAAAAGGATGTCAATACGAATAACGTACCGAGTATGTAAGGCACATAAATAGATACGTACAAGACATGGAAGAAATATAGAGTACATGACTCAACCTGTAAGTCCGAATAACTTTGTAAATCATAAATTACCTTTAGCATAATGCATATGCATATGAATGTCATGTCGTGCATAGGTACATGTTTCATAACATCATAGCCTCTGAGGGCATCCCATCATATCATATAGGCCACTGTGGGCAAAATTATCATCGTATACCAGCTGATCAGGTGGTGGTGTGTATATAACGCCATAATCTTTCTCATATCCCATATACATATATATGCGTATATAACGCCGTTTGAATACATAACTCTATATATATATATATATATATATATGCGTATATAATGCCATTTGAATACATACCCGTATATGAGTACATAACGCCGTTTGAATCATATTTCAGCCTCTGCGGGCAACATCATCATCATATACCAGCTGATTAGGTGGTGGTGCGTATATAATGCCGTAACCTTTTTCCATATCCCATATACATATATATACATATATATATACGCGTATAAAACGCCGTCTGAGTCATGGGTCAATGTACATGTATAAATGCATATGAAATATGATAACAAAATCTCTCGATACGTCATACGACCATTATACCTTTGATTAATATCATAACATCATCTTATGTATTTTCTGAGACCCATGAACAAACGATGAAATAATAAGACATATGGAGATTCAAGAACATAGACACTTCTAATACTTCTGTGAATAGAGTCATTTATGGGATTTGTGCATTCGCACATTTCATTCGTATCGTATGGATCATGCCAAAAGAAAGAAGGGATAGCCTTAACATACCTGTTCCCGAAATTTGAACGAATCTGCTTCTGCACAGAAAATATGGACGAAATTCTACTTCGAAGCTCTCGAAATTCAGAAACAGAATTGATAGCTCGTTGAATGGATGAACGAATTACTTTCTGATTGAAGCTAGCTTTAGCGTTTTCTCATTGAACTCAAAGACCAAAATGTCTTTTTTTCAGCAACTACTTTATTCCTTATTCAAGTGAAAAAATGGAATCTTTTACATATGATTTCTATTTGGAACTTAAAGGATATTCTGCCACTACTTACATATGATTTCTATTAGGAACTTAAGTGGAGTCTGTCCAAAATGAACATGGAACAAAGACCTATTCTATGTCTTGCTTGCTTTGTTAATAATTAAGTAACATATGGCAGCCACCCACTCATAATCAATATGAGTCATTTTCCTAAGTAGTGGCCTTCTGCCACGTTTTTGTGGAGGATAATTATAAAGCTTTTATCCACTTATTAATTAACCAGGTGATGTCCCGTTACCCGGTAATTAACCAATTACCCGAAAAATTGAGAATTATTCCCATTTACTTAAAATATTACCCACCTTTCACATGCTTTATACATCTTTTTGTCATGGGCATGTGGTATCTTGTATGATACTAGTCCATAAATACCGGGTATTTTAGCTCGAGCCGTATTTTATCCCAACGTGCCAAACTTCGACAAAATTTGTTTTCTTTGACTTGCTCCCCCTTTCACCTTCATGAATCTACTCATCACTTATAATCCTTATAATCCCCAATTAATCTTTTTCTTGGACTAATGTCAATTACCTTACGACAAATTCAACGTAAATTACTGCAGGGTGCAACATCGTTGTAACTTATTCCTGCAAAGCGCAACATCACCGTAATATAATACTACAGGGTAGAACTTTGTCGTAACTTAATACTGCAGGACGTAACATCATCATAATATATAACTGTGGGATGTAATATTGACGTAATATTGTGGGACGTAACACCAACTCACTGTTACGACCCAAAATTCTCACCCTCAGGACCGTGATGGCACCTAGCATTTAACTCGCTAGGCAAGATAATGTTAGAAAATATTTAGGTCCATTTTCATTCAATTACAATAAATAAATTCAATTAAGAAAGAACGAATTAAAGTTGAGTGCGGAACAATATAAATGCCCAATATCTACTACAATTTGGATATGGAGTCACAACTCACGAGCTTCTGTATTTTACTACAAACAAAGTCTGAAAGAAATACAAATGTTTTGAAAGAAAAAAAATAGTGAAATAAGAAAAATGGAAGGGGACTTCAAGGTCTGCGGACGCCAGCATATCTACCTCGAGTCTCCGAATAAGAAGATCCAAGCTGCTCCAACTTACGGACAGTTAGGGGCGGTACCAAAATCTGCACAAGAAGTGCAAAGTGTAGTATGAGTACAACTAACCCCATGTACTTGTAAAAATTGAGCCTAACCTTGACGAAGTAGTGACGAGGCTATGACAAGACTCCTATATAAAATAATAGTATATATATAAGATAACAACAAATAGAAGCTAGATAGGTAATAGCGGGAGGGGGACATGCTAAGGAATAGAAGATACGAGAGATACAACAGAATGGTAACCAGAACAGTCAATATGCTTTTAACCAGTAAAAATTAAACACAATGAATAAAATTGCACGACATCACCCTTCGTGCTTTTACTCTCAACCGCATAATGAAATAATGATATTGTGCTGCATCACCCTTTGTGCTTTTACTCTCACTAACAGTATAAATCAATAGAAATGCCACAACATCAACCTTCATGCATTAACTGTAACGACCTGACCCGTCGTCTCATGAGAACCGCTCCATTTCCCCATTTCTTGCTTCGTTATGCTTCATTATCAGTATCTTGTGTGAACGAGTTGAATTGGGTTGATTTTTTTGAAGGAAATGAGACACTTAGTTCCTTTAAGGAAGGCTTGTTTTGGAAAAGTCAACCGGATATTGACCTATAAGTTAGAGGGATCGAATGTGAATTCCGATGATTCGGTTAGCTTTGGGGAGTGAGTTGTGACTTAGGAGTGTGATCGAAAGTGATTTTGGAGGTCCGGTGTAGAATTAGGCTTGAATTGGCGAAGTTAGCATTTTGGCGATTTTCGATTGATAGGTGAGATTTTGATCCGAGGGTCAGAATGGAATTCCGAGAGTGGCAGTAGCTTCGTTAGGTGATTTGGGATGTGTGTGCAAAATTATAGATGATTCGGAGGTGGTTTGGTTGGGTTTTTGATCGAATGCGTGTTTCGGAAGTTTTGGAAGAACTTAGGCTTGAATTCGATGAAAATTGATATTTTTGTGTTGTTGGATGTGTTTTTATGATTGGAACAAGTTTGAATAACATTGTAGGATGTATTAGTATTTTTGGTTGAGGTCCCGGGGGCCTCGGGGTGAGCTCGAATAGTTAAACGGAGAGTTTTAGAATTTTTGCATGGTTAAGGTCTGTTGGTATCTAGTATTTTCACACCTGCGATTATGGGATTGCAGGTGCGGTCACGCAGAAGTGAAGGGAGGAACGCAGAAGCGAGAGTTTGTCAGGGCACTGTTTCTGCAGAAGCGGTTGGGAAACCGCATCTACGAAGCTGCAGATGCGGAATTTACGTCGCAGAAGTGGGTCTTTGGATTTTGGGATTTTCCGCAGAAGCGGAAGGAGACTGCAGAAGCTGAAGTTGCAGAAGCGACATTTGGACCGCAGAAGCAGTTTCTGCTGGACAGAAATATTTTATTCATCTTCGCGAAATTTTGAAAGAGTAACACATTTCACTTCGGACTTGGAGAGTTTTTGGGCGATTTTGAAGAGGGTTTCAAGGACTTTGATCAGGTATGAATTCTTGGACTAATAACATAATTTTATGGTGTAAATACATGGATTAGAGCTGAAAACTCAAGGAATTAAGGTACAAAAATGATGGTTTAGGTCTTGAACTCAAGAGAGTTAAGAAAGGGGATTTGAGGGGTCAATTGGACCCCGATTCTGGTAATTTTGATATGTATAGACTCGTGGCGAGATAAGGAACCCATTGATATGAAAATTTATGAGATTTGAGAAGTGGGCTCGGGGCTCGAGTTTTGGTAATTTTAGGATTTGTGCCAGTTATTGATTGTTTTCGCTTGGGCTTTGTTCCCTTAGCATATTGTGATGTATTCGCTCTGATTTTGGTTAGATTCGATGCGTGTGGAGGCCGATTTTGAGGAGCAAAGGCGTTGCGTGCTAGAGATTTCGATAGTTCAAGGTGAGTAATGATTGTAAATGATATTCTAAGAGTTTGAAACCCCGTACTTGCACATCATAGTGCTATATTGATTTTACTTGCACGCCGGATAGCGAGCGTGGGGTAGAGCACCGTTGGGGATTGTGACTCGGCCCATCCCGATTGATGAATTTACTGCGTATTTGACTGAAATTACTTGTTATTATCATAATTTGGGTTGATTACTATATTTGGCTTCGTGCCAATTATTTGAACCCTTCGGGGATTGTTGTTGATAATTCCTCACTGATTTAATTATATATTTGAACTCAGTCATGTATTTTCCACTGTTTAAAAACTCAGCCAAGTTATTATGCCTTAAATACTCGAAATGATATTTCCATAAAATGTTTTGGGCTGAGCATCATACTTTATTGTTGCCCGAGTGGCTTACGTGATTTTGTTGACTGAGTAAGGCCGAGGGCCTGTATTGTGAGGATAATTATGGATCGGGCTACACGCCGTAGTGGTACTATATTGATATTGAGGCCGAGAGCTTGATTGATGCCACGAGATGGCTTGATATTGCGCTTGGGCTATAGGAGCCCCTCCTGAGTCTGTACACACTCCCAGTGAGCGTCGTCGATGTTAAATGGATCAGGCTGCACGCCGCAGCGATATAGGGATTGGGCTGTACGCTGCAGCGGTACCGGTACTGTTTGATATGTTTACCTTATTTCATTTGTCTGCCATTTTATGTTGTTAATGCTTCTTCTTACAATATTCACCTGTTTTTCTGGTATTATCTGATAACCAAGTGTGGTGCCCGAGAGGCGGACTTCTGTGCTTATCTGCACTATTGGTTTTTGCATTCAATTGCATAACTGTTGAAAAAGTCATTTTCAAAAGAGGTTTTACACCGAGCTAAGATATTTCTAAAGGTTTTACAGATTCATTGCTTTCTCTCAAAGGGCTTTTCACTGCTCCTATATAACATGATGGTTTGCTTTACGTGATTTCTTACTGCTCAGTTGTTATTTACCCTTATTACTCACTGAGTTGGAGTTCTTACTTTACTCCCTGCACCTCGCGTGCAGATGCAGGTATTTTGTTCACTCGGTAGCGGGTTTTGGCTGATCAGAGGCAGAGCTATAGTAGTAGCAAGGTGACTACCTGCGTTTGTAGCACCATTTTCTCTCTTTTGGTTCAATATTTTGGCTTTGTATATTTTAGGTCTTGTAGTTGTATTTATGCTATGATAGATGCTCGTGACTTGTGACACCCCGATTTAGGCTGTGTTGGGTTGTAAAATTTGTTAATTAATATCATTAAGTCGTATTTTTGCTGTTCATTTGTGTTTAACTACTTTGAAAGAGGCGAGTTGGGTTAGTTGGCTGGCCTTATCTTCTCGAGGGATGCCATCACGACCAGTGTGGGGTTTTGGGTTGTGACAAGTTGGTATCAGAGCCTAGGTTACTAGGTCCCACGAGTCATGAGCAGGTTTAGTAGAGTCTCACGGATCGGTACGAAGACGTCTGTATTTATCCTCGAGAGGCTACAAAACCTTTAGGAAAACTTCACATTCTTGAATTCTTATCATGCGTCCTTGATTCAGCTTGAAAAGAAACTTTTGAAATTCTTTACACGCATTTGTATACGCACATGAGCGCTCAGTATCAGATGTGCCTTGATGGCTTGTGATTCCCCGATCAAGGGGCGAGATGTGATCTTTGTAAGTTTGATGTTGGGCTAATCTGGAGGACTTGAGGCCGGATATTTGCCTATGGCTTGAGCACCGAGGTGCTAATTATGTGAGCTAGTGTTTTGAACTTATATGTTCGGTATTGTCCCTATTAGCCGGAATGGCAGTTGGATATCTATGTGATGAGTATGTTAGTACTGCGAGATGTATCTATATGACTTGGTAGTAATGAAGAAGTCTGCTGGATAATAGATGAGCTATTAGGTGTTTGATTTCCATCGTGACTGGATGTGTAGCCTGAGTTATGGGCGTGTGAAGAATCTTTTCATGTCTCATAGTTGGGAGTGAAGTAAATTTCATGTTGCAGTATGAGTCCAGACTCAGGCAGATCAAGCACTTGATGCTTGTGGCGGTGGAAGGTATACAAAAATGGTAGTTGTAGGCAAAGCAGGTGGGTCATCTCCTGCGGAGTGTTCTAAAGTTATGTGATCCTTATGTTATCTATTATAAGATCTCATATACAAGTGAAGAAAATGTGTTGACATCTAAATTGGATCGCCTAGAGAGTGGGCTTAACTGTCGTATGAGTGAATGCGATATTTGCAGAAGCTTATGAAGGATTGAGTTTAATCTCACTATGGTATTAAGGCAGCAATGAAGTATGTGCGTTAGGAGTTGTTTGGAGTGTTTTGATCTATGGCTTAAGCCAAGTTGGGGAGTTTTCTATTGATTAGCTAATTGTATGGTTACATGCTATGTTGGTTCCAATTTGAGTCATGCTGGCGAATCCGTTCTGGTTACAGAAATTGAGCCGAAGATGGCACGACTGAAGCAAAATTTTGACAAAGGTTATATGAAGCTTCATAGAGGTGTGAGAATCACAGGATGTCTTAAGCTGTTATTGGTAAAGAATGCTCGGTGCATGTAGAAGGAAGATGTTTGGTTGTATTGGGATGAGGTCATATCCTGCGGTGTCTAAGTGCTAATGAGGCGCGGGTGGTTATGTTCGTTTGGTTAAGTGAATTGCAGTTTGAATAAGAAGTAAATGACTCTCGAGAATGATTTTAATGTGTTCAAGATTCTACATATAACAATCAGGTGTCTTAGGGTTGTGTATGTGGTTAGAGACTGTATTTTCATTGGAAAAGGTCAAAACTTGTGGTATTTTTATGTTAATTATGGGATTCTATGTATCAGTATCTAGAAAGTAAAGGTAATGGATTTAGATTCCCAGGAAGTTCTTTAGAGTAAAGTATTTTGGAATGTGGTGATTCTGGGAATATTCGAGGGAGGATTCAGTGGCTTATGGGTCTTAGACAGTGTGGTCTTGTGCTTGGGTCTCGTGTAGTGAGCTTGGGTTGAGGCATTGTGGTGCTACAGCAAGAGGGAATATCAAGTTGATGATGAATCAGAAGGGAAATTAGATAGATGGAATAGTTTGATAGTAGACCGAATCGGTGTGGTAAGGATATGATTAATTCCTTGTATGTGTTCTAAGTAATGAGCCCTTGCAAGTATTTTTCAGCAATGCTCTTGGGTTTTGATAGCTTGCTTAGCTTGGTTGAGTTAGAAGGATTCAGACCTGGCAGGTCTGATTTGTGCAAAGGGAAATCGGAGAGTTCTTGATGGTTTCTACCGTGGTTGAAGAGGTGCATTTTCTACGAATATGAGAGACATGGAATGTGTAATGATGGTTCTTCTAGATAGGATCAATGAAAGTTCTTAACTAGTTGAGTGCGTAGATGTCTGTGGCTCGGAAGGGAGATAAAATTTTTCCTACTATCCTTAGATGGTATGGTATATGCGGTATGTTGTGGATGATCGAGATTTGCGTGTATGATGTTTCACTTCAGTTTTGAAAAGAAGTTCATAAAACTCTTAGGCAACGGGTAGCCTCAGATAATGAAGGAAATGATACTGCTAATTGGAAGTGATTTGACGGGAGTATATGTCTCAAAAAAGGTGTAATGTGATTAAACTGATGATACTTAGGTAGCATTGCGGTATTTTCTTGTTGGATCAACTTGTGGTATTCGGGTTTGCTTGGTGGTACAGGGAAATTTTAGAGTATCTATCGTGGACTGATTGGGTATTAAAGGTGTGCATGTGTTCGGACGGTGAAATTGGGAATGGATATTTGGAGACGGAAGTTCTCATACACAGGCTATGATGTGGTTGTATATCGTGTGTATCAACACTGTTAGCAACTATCGGGATTTGGAGGTTCGAGTGGATCTTTATTTGCTGGTATGTTAGATTTTGGATGTGATATTGGAATTTAGACTGGTTGTTGTAGAGATGGGTAATTCTAAACTATTGCGCTATGGGCTATGCCGAAAATGCCACGGGTTGAGTGGGGAGGTGCATTGGATTATGTTCTTGCAGAGTGGTTTATATTTCAAAGACTCAGCGGACGGCTGGAAGGATTTCTTTTCTTAATTGGGCCTTCGTGATGGATGTCAGTATAGAGGTTCCTACCATTGATTCAGTTCCGGTGTTGAGGGACTTTTCGGATGCGTTTCTTGTGGCCGGACATGTCGCCGGGCGAGGTTGTGGATTTCAGTATTGATGGTACCGGGCAGCATATCATACGGCTCCGGCAGGAGTTATAGTAGTGGAAGGAGCAGCTTCAGGATTCTTGGTAATGAGTTCGTTGGTAGGCCGATGTGGATACATGTTTAGCTTGAGTCGGCTTAGTTGGCCTCCAAATTTTATTGTTAAGGGATAGGTTGATTCAATCGTTAGAGCTTGTTAATGATCTGGGGAGGTCTATGAATTGCTTTTGTGCTGTGAGATGTTATGATTCATTGGTTATGGGCACATGTAGTGCGGTTATATTGGGGATTCATAGTGAAAGCGAGCGGGAAGAGTAATTGGGTGTTGCTCAGCAAATGGAGTATTGGTTATGACCTATCGGGTTGCGTGTCATATGTTATTTATTTCACCGTGGGTATAACGAATTGCTTTGGTTCCAAACATCAAATTGTGCGTGGCTGTCAATTTTGAGCATAGTAACTTGAGGTGTTTCATGTGTAACAATGTTTGGATTGGATCGCACATTGTAGCGAGGCCACGTGGAGATATGAGCTTTTGGGGTAGATTCAGGTGTTCTATTTCTATGATGTGAGACGGGGTCTCAGCCTTGTATTGTGATGGTACTGATGAGCTTGAGGTATAGCTCTTTCGTTTGAGTCATTTTTCATGATTTGAGTATGTTCAGACCATTTCTTATTGATGCGCGTATTATGCAAGTTGTGGCTTAGGCCTGTATTGAGATGTCATATCACCAGAGTGGTGTGTTGGATTCGATGTGATAGTTGGGGTCATTAATGAATACGAATGGATTTGATTTTAGCTTGTTAGAAGGATAAAATCGAGGTTCGGCTCGGAATCTGCTGTGGTATTAGTCAAAAGGAAAGTGACTTCATGAATGGTTGATCTGAGAAATGGATTACGGTTTATTGCGTGTTTCATTTATCGTTGGCAGTATATGAAAGTTTTGTAATAAGACCTTAGTTGATAAGAGATTTTCTACCGGTATTCGGGTGTTGTGGGCAACTGCTGTGAATAGAAGTTATCATTTTGAGTGTTTGGGTTATGTAGAATATCATATGATTGCACTTGAGGTTGCAGGTATGGGTTATTACAGCTAGTTCACGCTTATTCTGGATATAGATGCAAGGTTCTGATCTTGTGTATGATTTCGGAAAGTGCAATGCGGTTCTATGGTTTATGGACTAGAGGGATTGTCGAATTTCAGCTATGATGTGTTATCAGACCTATGCGAGATAGGTACGTGGGATCACCTCGGGGTATATGCTTGGTAAGGTCATTCAGCTATTGGTTGGCTTCTAGGACAACTCTGGGTACGCTCGAGGACGAGCGTTTGTTTAAGTTGGGGAGGATGTGATGACCCGACCCGTCATCTCATGAGAACGGCTCCATTTCCCCCATTTCCTGCTTCGTTATGCTTCATTATCAGTGTCTTGTGTGAACGAGTTGAATTGGGTTGATTTTTGGAAGGAAATGAGACACTTAGTCCCTTTAAGGAAGGCTTGTTTTGGAAAATTCAACCGGATATTGACCTATGAGTTAGAGGGCTCGGATGTGGATTCCGAAGATTCGGTTAGCTTTGGGGAGTGATTTGTGACTTAGGAGCGTGATCGGAAGTGATTTTGGAGGTCCGGTGTAGAATTAGGCTTGAATTGTCAAAGTTAGCATTTTGGCGATTTTCGGTTGATAGGTGAGATTTTGATCCGAGGGTCGGAATGGAATTCCGAGAGTGGCAGTAGCTTCATTAGGTGATTTAGGATGTATGTGCAAAATTTCAGATGATTCAGAGGTAGTTTGGTTGGGTTTTTGATCGAATGTGTGTTTCGGAAGTTTTGGAAGAACTTAGGCTTGAATTTGATGAGAATTGATTATTTTTGTGTTGTTGGATGTGTTTTTATTATTGGAACAAGTTTGAATAATGTTGTAGGATGCATTGGTACTTTTGGTTGAGGTCCCGGGCGCCTCGGGGTGAGCTCGAATGGTTAAACAGAGAGTTTCGGAATTTTTGCATGGTTAAGGTCTGCTGGTATCTGGTATTTTCGCACCTGTGGTTATGGGACCGCAGGTGCGGTCACGCAGAAGCGAAGGGAGGACCGCAGAAGCGAGAGTTCGTCGGGGCACTGTTTCCGCAGAAGCGGTTGGGAAGCCACAGATGCGGGATTTATGTTGCAGAAGCAGGTCTTTGGATTTTGGGATTTTCCGCAGAAACGGAAGTCGCAGAAGTGACATTTGGACCGCAGAAGCGGTTTCTGCTGGACAGAAATATTTAATTCATCTTTGCGAAATTTTGAAAGAGTAACACATTTAACTTCAGACTTGGAGAGTTTTTGGGCGATTTTGAAGAGGGTTTCAAGGACTTTGATCAGGTATGAATTTTTAGACTTAAAACATGATTTTATGGTGTAAATACATGGATTAGAGCTGAAAACTCAAGGAATTAAGGTACAAAAATGGTAGTTTAGGGCTTGAACTCAAGAGAGTTAAGAATGGGTATTTGAGGGGTCAATTGGACCCAGATTCTGGTATTTTTGATATGTATAGACTCGTGGCGAGATAAGGAACCCGTTGATGTGAAAATTTCTGAGATTTGAGAAGTGGGTTCGAGGCTCGGGTTTTGGTAATTTCGGGATTTGTGCCCGTTATTGATTTTTTTCGCTTGGGCTTTGTTCCCTTAGCATATTGTGATGTATTCGCTCTGATTTTGGTTAGACTCGACGCCCGTGGAGGCCGAGTTGAGGAGCAAAGGCGTCGCGAGCTAGAGATTTCACCGGTTCGAGGTGAGTAATGATTGTAAATGATATTCTGAGGGTTTGAAACCCCGGACTTGCACATCATAGTGCTATATTGAGGTGACTTGCACGCTGGATAGCGAGCATGGGATAGAGAACCATTGGGGATTGTGACTCGGTCCATCCCGATTGATGAATTTACTGCGTATTTGACTGAAATTACTTGTTATCGCCATAATTTGGGCTAATTGCTATATTTGGGCTTCATGCCAATTATTTGAACCCTTCGGGGATTGTTGTTGATAACTCCTCACTGATTTAATTATGTATTTTCCACTATTTTAAAAACTCAGCCAAGTTATTATGCCTTAAATGCTCGAAATGATATTTCCATAAAGTGTTTTGGGCTGAGCATCATACTTTATTGTTGCCCGAGTGGCTTACGCAAGTTTGTTTACTGACTAAGGCCGAGGGCCTGTATTATGAGGATACTTATGGATCGGGCTGCACGCCGCATCGGTACTATATTGATATTGAGGCCGAGAGACTGATTGATGCCACGAGATGGCTTGATATTGCGCTTGGGTTGTAGGAGCCCCTCCGGAGTCTGTACACACCCCCAGTGAGCGCCATCGACGTTAAATGGATCGGACTGCATGCCACAGCGATATATGGATCGGGCTGCACGCCGCAGCGGTACCGGTACTGTTTGATGTGTTTACCTTATTTCATTTGTCTGCCATTATATGTTGTTTGTGCTTCTTCTTGCAATATTCACCTGTTATTCTGGTATTATCTAATAACCGAGTGTGGTGCCAGAGGTATTATCTGATAACTATAGCAAAGTGACTGCATGCGTTCGCAGCACCATTTTTCTCTCTTTTGGTTCATTATTTCGGCTTTGTATATTTTAGGTCTTGTAGTTGTACTTATGCTCTGATAGATGCTCGTGACTTGTGACACCCCGGTTTGGGCTGTGTTGGGTTGTAAATTTCGTTAATTAATATCATTAAGTTGTATTTTTGCTGTTCATTTGTGTTTAAATACTTTGAAAGAGACGAGTTGGGTTAGTTGGCTGGCCTTGTCTTCACGAGAGGTGTCATCACGACCAGTGCGGGGTTTTGGGTTGTGATATTAACTCTCTTAACATCGCACGACATCACCCATCATGCATTAACACTCACAATATGGCACGGCATCACCCTTCATGAATTAACACTCACATATGGCATAGCATTACCCTTCGTGCATTAACACTCTCCCTTACCACATAACAATGAACAAGTAATAATAGGGAGATAGGATTGACAAGTACAAGCTTTACTTTAAAAACATTCCACAATACCAATCTCAACTTGAAATCAATACCCAATTATCGCAAAAGCCCATAAACATGATAATAACGATAAATTTAACAAATAACTAGTCTAAGCATGGATAACATGGTCAAAAGAAGCAATAATTGCAAGAAGCACGTCCCACCTGCATGCTTTAACCCGACGACAACGCACAAGTACTCGTCACCTCACATATATGTTGTACCAAACATCTAAACACGTAGAAAATAGACAAATAAGTCCTAATCCCTCAATTCAAGGTTATCCCGACACTTACCTCGCTCCAAAGACCTAACTCAAAGCTCAACCACAACTTTGCTTTTCAAAAAAGCCTCTGAACCAATAGAATCTAGGAAATTACCAACAAAAGGATTCAAATTAAGCCTTAGGAACTACCCACGATTGCAAAGAATTTAATTTAGGTCATTATTGAAAAAGTCAACACCCAGGCCCGCTTGGTCCAAACCCAAAATTCGGATAAAAACCCGATTACCCATTCACCCAGAGCCCGGTTATGTAATTTGTTTTGGAATCCGGCCTCAGTTGAGGTCTAAATCCCCATTTTATAAAATCGCTATTTCTACCCAAACCCCCAATTTTTACCATAAAAACACAAGATTTTAGGTTGAAATCTTAGGAAAAGTAGTGAAAGATTGAAAGAAACTAGTTTAGAATCACTTACCAATGATTTGGGGAAGATAAGTTCTTTGAAAAATCACCTCTAGGGTTTTTAAGTTGAAAATTTGAAGAATGAACCAAAAATCTCGTCTAACTCATATATGATCAGTTGCAGATGTCACATTTGCAACTAGAGGTGCGCAAATGCGAACCATCCAAATGCGAAGAATCAACCACAAATGCGAAGATCATCACATCTTTGCTTTCATCGCAAATGTGATGAGTTGTTCACAAATGCGAACTGGTCTGATCATAAATGCAACCCTTTGATTGCAAGTGCGAAGAATCTCCACCCCTAATCCCCATCGCAAATGCGAAAACTTGTCTCAATTGCACAGCTGGTCTCTTCGCAAATGCGAAGATCATGGTCGCAAATGTAAAACTGACAAGTTTGCTTCCATATTCAGAATTCCCACCCTCGGGACCGTGATGGAGCATAATATTTCATTCGCTAAGGAAGCCAACGTTAGAAAATCTTTAGGTCCATTTTCATTCAATTACAATAAATAAAGTCAATTAAGTAAGAATGAATCAAAGTTGAGTGCGGAATAATATATATGCCTAATATCTACTACAATTCGGATCTGGAGTCACAACTCACGAGTACCTAGATTTTACTACAAATAAAGTCTGAAATAAATACAACTATTTTGAAAGAAAAGAAACAGTAAAATAAGAATAATGGAAGGGGACTTCAAGGTCTGTGGACGCCAGCAGATCTACCCTGAGTCCTCGAATAAGAAGATCCAAGATGCTCCAACTCACGAACAGCTAGATCCGGTACCACAATCTGCACAAGAAGTGCAGAGTGTAGTATGAGTACAATTGACTCCATGTACTCATAAGTATCGAGCCTAACTTTGATGATGTAGTGACGAGGCTATGACAAGATACCTACATAATAAACCTATGCAAATAACAGTATATGTACAAGATAACAACAAATAGAAGCTAGACAGGTAATACCGGGAGGGGGACATACTAAGGGGAATACAAGACATGAGAGATAAAACAGAATGATAACCAGAACAGTCAATATGCCTTTAACCAGTAAAAATAATTAAACCACAATGAAAAAAATTGCACGGCATCACCCTTCGTAGTTTTACTCTAAACCTCACAATGAAACAATGATACTGCATGGCATCACCCTTCGTGCTCTTACTCTCACTCACAATATAAATAATTAGAAACGACACACCATCACCCATCGTGCATTAACTCTCATAGCATCGCACGACATCACCCTTCATGCATTAACACTTAAAATATGGCACGACATCACCCTTCGTGTATTAACACTCACATACGGCACAACATCAACCTTCATTCATTAATACTCTCCCTTACCAGATAACAATGAGCAAGTAATAACGTGAGATAGGATCAACAAGCACAAGCTTTACTTCAACAACGGTTCCACAATACCAATCTAAACTTGAAATTAATACTCAATTATCATAAATTCCATAAACACGGTAAGAACAATAAATTTAACAAATAACTAGTCTAAGTATGGATAACATGGTCAAAAGAAGAAATAATTGCAAGAAGCAAGTCCCAGCCGCATGATTTAACCCGACAACAACACATAACTACTCATCACCTCACATATACGTTGTACCCTACATCTAAACACGTAGAAAATAGACAAATAAGTCATAATCCCTCAAGTCAAGGTTAACCACAACTTATCTCGCTCCAAAGACCAAACTCGAAGCTTAACCACAGCTTTGCCTTTCAAACAAGGCTCTGAACCAATAGAATCTAGAAAATTACCAACAAAATGATTCAAATTAAGCCTAAGGAACTACCCACGATTGCAAAGAATTCAATTTAGGTCATTATTGAAAAAGCCAACACCCCGGGAATCCGATTACCCATTCACCCCGAGCTCATTTTATGTAATTTGTTTTGGAATTCGACCTTAATTTGAGGTCTAAATCCCCATTTTATAAAATCCCTATCTCTACCCAAACCCCCAATTTTCACCATGAAAATACAAGATTTTAGGTTGAGATCTTAGGAAAAGTGGTGAAAGATTGAAAGAAAATAGCTTAGAATCACTTACCAATGATTTGGGGAAGAAAAGTTCTTTGAAAAATTGTCTCTAGGGTTTTACATTTGAAAATTTGAAGAATGTACCAAAAATCCTGTGTAACATATATTTGATCAATTACAGACGTCGTATTTGCGACCTGGGTTCGCAAATGCAAACCCCTCAAATGCGAAGAATCGATCGCAAATGCGAAGATCATCGCATCTTTGCTTTCATCACAAATGCGAACAGGCCTGATCGCAAATACGACCCCTTGATTGTAAATGCGAAAAATCTCCCCGCCTCCAGTCCATATCTCAAATGTGAAGACCTGACGCAATTGCGCAACTGGGTATCTTCGCAAATGCGAAGATCATGGTCGAAAATGAAAAACTGACAGGTTTGCTGCCATATCGCAAATACGAGGCCAGACCCTGCAACAAAAATTGAACACCAGCCGAGTTCTAAGTCTAAATTTCACTCTGTAGCCTATCTGAAACTAACCTGAGCCCTCGGGGCTCTAAACTAAAAGTGCACACAAGTCTAAAAATATCACACAAACTTGCTCGTGCGATAAAATTGCCAAAATAACACCTAAAACTATGAATTTAACACCAAATCTAATGAAATTTTCAAGAAAACTTTTAAACTTTTATTTTTACAACCGTATGTCTGAATCACGTCAAACCAAGTCTGTTTCTTACCAAATTTGATAGAAAATTCATAAAAATAGTATAGGACTTATACCAGGTTCCGGAACAAAAATACGGACCCGATATCCAAAAGTCAAACATTGGTCAAACCTTTCAAATTCATTAAGCCTTTAAGTCCTTGTACAATTTTGTGGACCCTAGATGTATAGAATATCTCAAGTTGTGTGCCTCGGCCATAATTTCATTATGAATTCCATCAATATCTGGCACGCACAAACGACCATTTGTCTTCAACATCCCATCCTCGTTAAGAGAAAATGCAAGGATATCTTTAGATTGTACATTATTTCAAATATTTACCAAATTTGTATCTTCAAATTGCTTAGCTTTGACACGCTCAATAAGGGAGGAACGTGTTATGGCATAAGCGGAAATGTCTTTAGCTATCGGTAAATGTGCCAAAGTACCTCCTGAATTTTAGCTTAGCGTGTCGGCTACCACATTCACCTTTCCCGGATGGTAATAAATGCTTAAATCATAACCCTTCAATAGTTCTAACCATCTCCTTTGCCTCAGGTTTAATTCCCTCTGCTGGTATATATATTTCAAGCTTTTATGGTCAATATATACTTCATAGTGCACGCCATACCAATAATGCCGCCAAATTTTCAAATCAAATACAACTGCGGCAAGTTCCAAGTTATGAGTCAGATAGTTTTTCTCATGGATCTTCAATTTTCTACAAGCATAAACGATAAACTTACCCTTCTGCATCAAGACACAACCCAACCCAAACCTAGAGGCATCACAGTAAACCTCAAAGTCACCCAAACATGTTCGCAACGTCAACATTGGCGCCATAGTCAATCTAGCTTTCAACTCTTGAAAACTTCTCTCACAAGCATCTGACCATTGAACCTTCACAACTTTCTGTGACAACTTGGTTAACAAAGATGCAAGGGTAGAAAAAAGGCCGATAGTTGCTTGTTAATCCCAAGAAACTATGGATCTCTGTCGGTGTAGTTTCTAGGCCAACTCGTAACCTCATCAATATTTTGAGGATCAACTTTAATGCCTTCACGAGATACTACATGACCCAAGAATGCTACAAATTCAAGCCAAAATTCACACTTAGAGAATTTGGCATATAACTCATGCTCCAAAAGTGTCTACAACAATATTCTCAAATGATTGGCATGCCCTTCTTGACTTTGCGAATAGACTAATATGTCATCAATGAAACACAATCACGAACTTGTCAAGAAATGGTTTGAAAACCTGATTCATTTGATCCATTGAGGTTGCAGATGCATTTGTTAGCGCAAATGACATCAACAAAAATTCATAATGCTAGTAGAGGGTCTGAAAAGCCATTTTAGGAATATCCTTCTCTCGAATTTTCAATTGATGACACACAAACCTTAAATCAATCTTCGAGAAGTACTTCGCCCCTTGCAAATGGTCAAACAAGTCATCTATTCAAGGTAATGGATACATATTCTTGATGGTCACCTTGTTAATTTTCCTGTAGCCAATACACATCCTCAAAGAATCGTCTTTCTTTTTCACAAACAGCACTGGCGCACCCCAAGGCAATACACTAGGTGTAATAAATCCTTTATCCATTGAATTTTTTAGTTGCTCCTTCAATTCTCTTAACTCAACTGGAGCCATTCGGTATGGAGGAATAGATATTGGCTGAGCATCTAGCACCATATCTATCCCAAAGTCGATGACCCAATCTGGTGGGATGCCTGGAAGCTAATAAGCAAAAATATTAGGAAACTCATTAATAATTGGCATAGACTGAATGCTTGTTACCTCCGCAGTTGTGTTAGTGACTCAGAATAAATGTTAAAGACATCCCTTCATGATCATCTTCTTTGCCTTAAGGTATGAAATAAATTTACCTCGAGGCTCGACAATATCACCTTTCCACTTACGAACTGACTCATTAGAAAAGTCAAATTTGACCACTTTAGCACAACAATCAAGAACGTCGTAACACTTGTATAACCAATCCATCCCCATAATTATATAAAATTCAACTATTTCTAGTTTAATGAGGTCTGCCGCAGTCTCTCAATCTTTAATTATAATCACACAACCCCTATAGACACGAGAGGCAATAAGAGAATCTCCTACCGGAGTCGACACAGAAAATGATTCAAGTAGTTGTTATGGATCTATCCCAAAATCCACAACAAAGTATGGAGTAACATAAGAAAAAGTAGATCTCGGATCCATAAGAGCATAAGCATCTAGAGAACAAACAGTAAATAAACTTGTGATGGCAGCATCTGAAGCCTCTACAGTAGGGCGAGTAGGCATGGCATCGAAACAAGGATGAGTTCCCTGAGAAATGGCAGTTATATGTGCCATCTTTTTTGCATTGCGCCCATTGTGAGGTCTATTACCCCTAGGTGGGGCTGGTGGAACCAAAGTAGTAGTCGTAGAAGGTGTTGGATGAGATCGAACCCTGTTTCTCATTAGGGTTAAACTTTCAAATATGACTTGTCAACCCGTAACCATAACACATACCATGGGGTCCCTGGTAACACTAGACTGTCGTTGATGAGAACCAATACTACTCTGAGCCTGATGTGTAGTACGGTGGTCACTCTAAATGGTCAGAGATTGATGTCCATGTTTGGAACTATATGCCACTAGAGGGCTACCGAAAGCTGTCTTCATCCTAAGCTGTGGTAGGCCAGATCACCCTCTGCTACTCTGCCCCTTGCCCGAACTAGGCACTGCACTGAAAGTGCCAAAAGTACGGGCCTTTTTGTTTTTCTCCCTATTGTCCCTCTCCTCCTAATGAGTCCTCTTGAGATCCATTTCTAGATCCATAAAGTTAGTAAAGGTAGTGTATCTTCTCCCATTAGCTGTATCTTTTTTGATGTCTGGGATTAAGCCACAAGCAAAGAGATCAATCTTCTCATCCTCAGTGGGGATGAGGTGCGGAGCATAATAGGACAACTTCTCGAATTTGATATTATACTCTAGGACGATCATGGTATCCTGCTTTAAGGTCTCAAACAATACCACAAAGGCAGCTGTCACTCTTAGTGGTAACCACTTCTTAATAAAGATCTTCTTAAACTCCAACCAAATCATTGGAGGTGCATCCTCCGGTCGACTTTTCTCTGCCCCTTTGAACTAGAGGTCATCAATGTCTTTCAATTGGTAGACTGCCAATCAAACCACTCGGTAGTCTTTAACTACCAACAAAGTAGTAGCTTTCTCAACTTCCTCCAAGAAGTTCAGAGGGTCTACAATAGTATCTGTACTAGTGAAAATTGGTGGTTCAAGTCTCACAAATTTCATGGCCAACTATGCCATGTCCTCAATCACTGGTGCCCTCATCTCTCCTTGTTGGAGTGCCTGAATACCCACTTGAAAGTTCAGTTGGGTTTGCATAGCCAGGAGGTCAACAAAAGTATCCATGGCTTTTCTAATATCAGTGAGGGTCTTTACCAAGTGATTTGGTTCTGGAGGTGGAGCAGGTGCCTCATCAACTTCTTCCTCAAGCTCTTGGACCATCCTTGGAGTAATTGGAATTAGCACAGTCCATGCTCTTGCTGTAAGGCCTTGTAAAATTTTACCTAAAAACTTGAGATTTTATGGCGCCGAGTTAGATTATGTACTAAAGATTGTAGCGCATTTTAGGCTGAGCAGTGTGTTGGTGAGCTGAAGAAATTTTTGGAAGTGCAGGGCATTTTGTGCGGCCAATTCTGCAATCACAGAACTGATATGTGGACCACAGATCTGCCGTAGAGTGAAGCAGAAATCTGAGCTAATCTTTGGAACAATATGCATTCCATTATGGGTTTTTGAGGTTTTGCTGCCAGTGCCTGAGCGTTCGGGACACTTTCAGCTCTAGAGATGTTTCATGATTTTTCCTTATTGAGGGTTTGTGAGTTTGGAGTTCCGCTCCGAGGATCGATCAGGTGTTGAATTGTTGATGCCAGTCCCCTAGTGCTCAGGACGTTTTCGTCAGAGGAGTCATTTTTGCAAAGATGCCTAGTTTCTTTTGGAGCGTGAGATGCTTTGATAGAATATATTTTTTGATTACTTGGTACAAGTATACATGTTTTCACTATCGGGTTCCCGACTATACAGACACGGTTCATTCGATCGTTTGGCACGGTACATCATTTTCCTATTGGGACCCTATTTGGCATTTCATGCCTTTTCTGAGTGGATGGCCTTCCGAGGGGATGCCCCCCAGTGTTTGAGGTTTATTGCAAAAGAATCCTTGAATACTTGTTGAGTCTTACTTAGGTAGCATGTGGATGTTGCCTCGTTAAAACCCTTGCCGATAAAACCTTTTTTGGGATAAATACTCGGCCAAACGAAAAAAGTGCAATGGATGCTTTAAAACCTTAAGGTCTTCAAGCTAGGTTAGCGTTTTGACTGCTTAGGTCAGGCTCCTGCATAAGAGTTAGTGTGAAATATAAAATGAAAAGGGATAGGGTTATACCTTAGTATGGGATGTGTCGGTAATGTTTTGAGGTCCGATATGCCTAGTCGCTTGCGATGTGGACGCGGTACGGTCCTTTGCTTTGTTTAATCATACTGAACCGAAGATGTAGTTTAATTCCTTTTTAGCTCCTTTGCGGCTGTAGGTTTTGGTGCCGGCACCACATCGTGCACTGCGAACAGTTCTCTTGCTGCATGTTGTTCCCCGTAAACAATTTTAATCCCATCCTTTGTCGGGAATTTCATCATTTTGTAGAGGGTGGATGGTACTTCTCTCATACAATGTATCCACAGCCTCCCAAACAAGGCGTTGTACCTCATGTCTCCTTTAATGACTATGGAATTTGATATTTTGGGTTGTGCCAGCCACATTGACTGGGAGGCTGATTTCTCTTTTCATTATTTCACTCACCATGTTGAATCTGTTGAGGACTCGAGTGGAAGGCATGATTTGGTCAAGCAGTCCAAGATGCTTTATACCCTCGGCCTGATAATATTGGCCGAGCTACCTAGATCCAAGAGTATACATTTTATTTGCAATATATTTACGAGGAAAGAGATTACCAGTGCATCATTCTGAGGTTAAGACAAGGTCTCAGTGTCCTCTTCACTGAATGTGAGAGCATCCTCGGGTATGTACCCCCAGGTTTGCTTTTCTCTAGTGATGGATATTTTTGTCCTTCTCATCACGGGTTCCCGTGGGGCATTGATTCCTTCAAAGATCATGTGGAAGACATGTTGCGGCTCATTTATTTTGTTCTTATTTGCCGCCTCTCTTTCTTGGAACTTATTTTTGGCCCGTTTGCTTAAGAATTCTCGGAGGTGATCTTTATTGAGTAGTCTGGCTACTTCTTTTCAAAGCTGGTAGCAATCCTTGATCCTGTGGCTGTGTGTGTTATGAAATTCACACACTAATTTATGATTCCTTTGTGAAGGATCTAATTATACAGGCCTGGGCCATTTGGCGTCTCTGATTTTACTAATGACAAACACGATGTCAGACACATTGATATTGAAGTTGTATTTTGATAAGTGAGGTGCCTCTGTTGGCCCTGTATTCCTATCGAACACGGCTCTATTGATGAGTCCCTAAGGATTCTATCCTCTATCTATCCTTCGATCGTTACAAGGTTTATGAGTCCCCGAGGATTCTATCCTCGGTCTATCCTTCGATCGTTACGAGGTGTTTTACGCCTTGGGGCGTTTCTCCTATCTTCGGTGTATGACTGATATCTTTCTTTGTTTGTCTTTGGCTCCTTTTTCAAGAGCCTTCTTAGGTATACTGATCCCGAGGGACTCCTATCAGGTCATTTTCGACCCTGATCTTTGACTGGTATCGATTGTGAACGTTCGATCAGGTCACGGCGGGATATTCGACCAGATTCTCTTTCAGCTACTTCAGAGACACTAAGCTTTACTCATTAAGACCTTGAGTCAAGGCATGTACCGCCCAGTCATCTGAGACCGGTGGTAGTTCCATTCGTTCTATTTAAAAGCGAGATACAAATTCTCGCAACATCTCATTCTCCCTTTGCTTGATTTTGAAGACGTCAAAATTCCTTGTGGCCACCTTGATAGCCCCGACATGCGCCTTTATAAAGGAATCTGCCATCTTGGAAAATGAGTCTATAAAGTTTGGGGCCAGGTTGTGATACCATATTATGGCCACTTTAGAAAGTGTTTCTTCGAACTTTTGACGGACTCGATATCATCGTCCTTCAGGTTGTTTCCCTTTACTGCATAGGTGTAAGCGATAACGTGCTCATTAGGATATGAGGTACCATTTTATTTTGGAAGGTCTAGCATTCTGAACTTCTTTGGAATAGGTTTCGGGGTCGCTTCCTGTAGGAACGACTTCTGTATGAACTTCTTTAAGTCCACACCTTTCATGATCGGGGGCAATCCTGGAATTTTCTCGACCCTAGAGTTGTAAGTCTTGACCTTCTTATCGTTGGCTTCTATCATTTTCTCACCCGATTTGATCCTTCTGGTGAGGTCCTCGAGCATTTTTATGATGATAGGATTGGTTATCGACCCGTTATTACTCGATCTCTCCGGTACATGTTCGGCCAGGAGAGATGTCCTTGGTGTTATTCTGCTAGGAGTTTTCTGGTGACTTTGCAACTAAGCAATTGCCAGTAGTTGTGCCTGCAGCATTTGAAAAATAACATGAAGTCTAACCTCCCGTTCTTCCCTAGTGGGGGTTTTCTGAGCTTCCTATTGATCTCCTTGGTGCACATTCTTGTTGGTATGTGAGCTTATATCAACTTGTTGTGCATTGTGTGAACCTACGTCCGCTGGAATTAATCCTGATGTGTTCTAAAGGTTTCATGGTCGCACACCAATACCTGGAGCAGCCACACCATTCTCTCCATGTTTCTCAAGATTGTCATTTTCACCTCCATTTATTGAGCTAGGCATTTTGACCTGAAATTGAAGATCTTGGACAAGAAAAAGGTGTGAAAGATAAATTGCATTGTGAGCCATCGAAGGTGGTCGAAGTATGACTAACAGTTATAATAAAATCAACTAATTCTCTTCATGGCCAATGATAAGCAATATGTGATGAACAATAATGAAGATAATAAATGGAAGCAATAATATCAAGAGAATATGTTAGAGAGCAGAGCGAATGTTCTTGTCTATTTAGTATGGAGCAACAGATGTTACAAAATGACAAGAGTCCCCTTTATATATGAGAGGAATCCCAACATAGTACAAAATACATTAGTTATAAAGATATGGAGATTGGACAGTTAGATGATACCCTGATTCGAGTTTAGAGTAGCCAGTTAGACTTTATCAGCCCTAGCGGTGTGCCTTGCGAACTCTCCATTTCTACCATATCCGTGGTCAACAGTGTCCCAAGGTCGAGCGTCGATCAACCTTGAGGGAGGAAACTCGACCGTAGCCTTGTAGCCTCGAGCCTTCGAGATGATATTCTGAGGTGCTTCGATGACGAGGAATCAGACCCTCCAATTTCACCGTATACACACGGCCAACATGCAGAGTGAAATAATATATTTGTGGTTGATGTCTCGCATGAGATGGCCTAGCCGATCGGGTCATGATCGGACGCCATGCGATACACATAGTGGTGACTATGTTGGAAATTGTAATTGTAAATGTAATTGTGGTTGATTTCTCATATGAGATGGCCTAGCCGATTGGGTTGTGATCGGATGCCATGCCGTACATATGGTGGTGACTGTATCAGCAAACTGTAATTGAAATTGTAATTGTAATTATGGTTGATGTATCATATGAGATGGCCTAGCCAATCGGATCATGACCGAATGTCATGCCGTACACATGGTGGTGATTGTATTGGAAATTGAAATCGAAATGGGGAATATTGGCATATCGGTACTAAAGACTTCCCCAACTTAAAAATATGGGAATTTAATTAAAACTTTATCTGGTCCCTAATTTGATATTTGGTATTTGTTCAAGGCATTAACTGATTATTATGATTGCCCTTACTTGCATTATTGTTCGTTCTTTTGAAAGGGTGTTTAGTCATATATACTAGTACTATTCGACGGCGTGGATAGTTCACTTATGTAAAACGGGGTCGTTTTGGCCGGTTGAGGGACTAGGTCGGTTAGTGGGGTGGATGGGTCAGGTTGCGAGGATAATACTAGACCGTTCGATCGAATGAAACGAACGATTCAGATCAACAAACATGAAACGACATCATTTAATCGAGGATGGAGATGGACTAAACCGTTCGATCTAATGAGATCGAAGGTTGAGACTTATCAGCTCTGAAATGACGTCGTTTGGCTAAACTGGTGGTGGACTAGATTTGGAATGGCTTTGGGCCTGGACTGGGGCGTTTTGGACGAGTCTGGCCTGGGCTGGGAAGTTAATTCCTGATTTGGCCCGATTTGATTTCCTCTTCATTATTTTCCTTTTTCTTTTATTTTCTACTTATTTTCCCAAAATTGATACTAATGCTCCTATATTAAACCGTAAACCCTAATCAACTCAAAATACCAATTAACTTTAAATAAGAGTTATCACAAGTAATTAAATACTAAATCACACAATTAAACATTAAAAATGCAAAGTGCATTATTATTTTATGTTTTCTCCATTTTATAAAATAAGTAATTTACTACTTAACTTAAAATTTATAAAATTAAGACCTAAATGCCAATGCAACCTGTTTTTCTATTTTTCCATTAATTTAGACAGAACAAACATGCATAGACAAATTCAACCAATAACGCAAAATACTACGAAAATTCACAAAATTGCACACAAAAAGAAAAATTATTTTATTTTGAATTCTTTGGGAGTAATTCATATAGGCAAAAATTACGTGCTCACAGCTGCCCCTCTTTGCCCGGAAACATGAAGAGTTTTCATGCAAAGATAAAGTGAGCGGATACGAGCGATTTTTGCCCGTTTGAATATTCCGTGTGAAGCATTTTTGAAAGATTTGACTGAACCTTTACTTCAAATGTCTCCTACATATCCTTGGCTAAAACGGAATCAGGTCAATGTAGTTCGGAAAGTTTTGGTAGTTGGGACTACCATGAAGTATGTGTTTATTGTTGCCGCTGCTGCTATTACTGCTTGCTGACCTCCTTATTTCACCATGCTAAAAGAAAAATAAATAAGCATAGACTAGGCTATATTGTCTATGAATTACAATCCTATCTAGACCTTCAAACTTGCTCTTGTGTTTCTTGTTACCTTGTTGTCTTGTATTCTCTTATAGCAATTCCTTTGTTGCTGCCTTGCACCGATTTCTTGACTTGAATTGTATTCCTCCGCTCTTTAGACTGGCTCCTAACTTCAACATCTTAAGAGATACGCCTCTGTTCTCCAGGCGGTCTCCTGACTTCAACACTTTAAAAGGTACACCTCTGTTCTCCAGGCGGGCTCCTGACTTCAAAACTTTAAAATTACGCCTTTGTTCTCCAGGCGGGCTCCTGACTTCAAAACTCTAAAATTACACCTCTGTTCTCCAGGCGGGATCCTTACTTCACAACTTTAACAATTACACCTCTGTTCTCCAGGTGGGCTCCTGACTTCAACAACTTAACAATTACACCTCTGTTCTCCAGGCGGGCTTCTTACTTCACAATTTTAACAATTACACCTATGTTCTCCAGGCGGGCTCCTGACTTCACAATTTTAAAAATTACACCTTTGTTCTCTAGGTGGGCTCCTAACTTCACAACTTTAAAATTACACCTCTGTTCTCCAGGCGGGCTCCTGACTTCACACCTTTAAAAATTACACCTCTGTTCTCCAGGTGGGCTCTTGACTTCACAACTTTAAAAATTACACCTATGTTCTCCAGGCGGGCTCCCTACTTTAAAACTCTAAAAATTACACCTCTGTTCTCCAGGCGGGCTCCTGACTTCAACTTTAAAAGGTACGCCTCTGTTCTCCAAGCGGGCTCCTGACTTCAAGAACTTAACAATTACACATCTGTTCTCCAGGCGGGTTCATGACTTCACAATTTTAACAATTACACCTATGTTCTCTAGGCGAGCTCCTGACTTCACAATTTTAAAAATTGCACCTCTGTTCTCCAGGCGGGCACCTGATTTCAAAACCTTAAAAGGTACTCCTCTGTTCTCCAGGCGGGCTCCTGACTTCAACTAACTTCAACAAAACAAAGAAAATTTTCTGCCCCAGTTTGGTGGCTGTTTGGTACTTGCTCTCTTTTCGCAGAAAATTTTCTCCGCTATCAACAACACTTCCTGTCCTTGTTTCAAACACAAAGAAGAAAGTTGGTCAGTTTAAGGTGTGGTGATTGGATGTGATATTTCTGTTGGGGATGGTTTTTCCCTTCTCTCCTTTCCATACTTGGTTTTGTCCGACTGCCTTGAACTCGGTCGAGAATTTTCGACCCTCTGACTAATCTTTATCCACAAACTTTCCAATTGTTGCTTTCCACTTCTAGCCTTTCTTATCTGATCTCATTTCTTTCACGAAATCTTAGACCATTCTATCATTTAGATTTCCAATGACGCCTTTCGCGTCTCATCATATCATCGCCAGCCTGTCCTAGCCACACTTCGCTTTGCACCATATTGGAAACTGGTAGTAAGCTTTGAAATTCCTTCTTATTTGTTAGAAACAAATTATTATTGGAAAAGCCTTAGCAAAAAGAAAAGAAATGCGATGGTTTCAAAATATAAGAATAAAAGAGAAAATCTTCCTTTAGAAGACCGTTTGAAAAAAAAGGACTTATCTGAATGGGATAATCGATTCCCAATGATCATGTTGTGCATTTCGAATTAATCAACCCAGTCTATTCTTTTCAATCAACTTACAACCGTCTTGCTTCGTGCCTCAAGATTTCCATAACCCAATTCTTTGCTGAATCATCATCTTTGTTCTGCTTGATACTTCGACGGATTTCTGCCGTCAACCTTAACTTGTTCATTCTTTTCTCAGTTCCTTGTTGCCTTATGATGTCTGTGAAGGTTTTCGCCGATAAGATTCTCTCATTTTTGGACTTCTCTCAGCTTACATCGACTTGCAGTGCCCGTGCGGGTTTTCACTAACAAGACTCTCTCATTTTTGGACTTCTCTCTGCTTACATCACCTTGCAGTACCCTTGCAGGTTTTCACTTACAAGACTCTCTCATTTTTGGACTTCTCTCAGCTTACGTCGCCTTACAGTGCCTGTGAAGGTTTTCACCAATAAGACTCTCTCGTTTTTCATTCTTCCTGCTTAAAATCAGAGTATTGCCGTTGATATACATTATCCATACTGTCTTGACTTGGCACCCCTCGAAGACTGATCGGAAGGTCTTTCTTCAAATGTTAATATGGGTTCTTGGATAGGTTTTGAAAGAAAAAGGGTATCAAAAAGTTCAAACCAAATCCAACGAGTTAGAATTACAACTTTTGGAACCAACTTTCTCATTTCAAACATAACTTCTGCCCCAGTTTCTTGCTTGGGGACCTTTTGAGTTTTTACTTCCCTATGACCGAGCTGTGAAGCTGCTACGTATCCTTAAGAGGAATCAGGTCAAACGTAGTTCACCCGAATTGCCTATTGTTATAGTTTTTCTTTTCATTTATTATTATTTTTTCTTTTTTGTTTTCCTTTTCTTTATTTTTCTTTTTTCTTTCTTTCTTTTCTTTTCCTTTCTTCTTGGTTATTGATTCCAAAAGAGGGGTATGAAATAAAATAAGTAAGGCTCAAAAAAGGGTGAACAAAGGGTTAAAGTGTTTAGATAGCAGAACAAATTGCCTTCGTCATTTCAACCTTCTAGATAATGCCAAGTACAAACAATCAGTGATTATGCTAAGGAAATCATACATAATATCTCTTGAATGCATCAAAATTGATAGCCATATCTATGCACTTTCCTTCAATATCTGTTAAACATAAAGCGCTATTTGATAATACTCTGGTTGCAATGAACGATCCTTGCCAGTTCAGGGCGAACTTGCCCTTTGCTTCAGCCTGATGTGGAAAGATTCGTTTCAACACTTGCTGCCCCACTTCAAACCTCCTAGGATGCACCTTCTTGTTATACGCTCTTGCCATTCTCTTTTGATATAATTGGCCATGACATACTGCTGCCAACCTTTTTTCATCAATTAAACTCAACTGCTCCAAATGGGTTTTGACCGACTCATCATCATCAATTTCAGCCTCAGCGACAATCCAAAGAGACGAGATTTCAAATTCTGCAGGGATCACTGCTTCAGTGCCATATACCAACAAGTAAGGAGTTGCACCTACTGAAGTACGAACAGTAGTGCGATAACCCAACAACGCAAATGGTAAATTTTCATGCCATTGTGTGGAACCTTCTACCATTTTCCTCAGTATTATCTTTATGTTCTTGTTAGCTGCCTCAACCACTCCATTTGCCTTGGGACGATATGGGGTGGAATTGCGATGTGTAATCTTAAACTGCTGACATACTTCCTTCATCAAATTGCTGTTAAGATTAGAACCATTATCTGTGATGATTACCTTCAGGATTCCAAGTCGACAGATGATATTGGAGTGTACAAAATCAACCACTGCCTTCTTGGTTACAGACTTGAAAGTTCTAGCCTCAACCCATTTGGTGAAATAATCGATGGCCACCAGAATGAACCTGTACCCGTTGGATGCTGCTGGATCAATGGGCCCAATGACGTCCATGCCCCAAGCAACAAAAGTCCACGGTGCCGACATTGTGTGCAATTCCGATGGAGGAGAGTGAATCAAATCCCCGTGTATCTGGCGTTGATGACACTTGCATACAAAACTGATACAATCGCGCCCCATAGTGAGCCAATAATATCCTGCTCAAAGAATTTTCTTTGCCAGTATATATCCGCTCGTGTGCGGCCCGCAAACTCCAGAATGTACTTCCGTCATGACTGCCATAGCTTGTTTAGTGTCTATGCATCTTAACAATCCGAGATTAGGTGTTCTTTTATATAACACTCCTCCACTGAGGAAAAATCCACTCGCCAACCTTCAAATTGCTCTCTTTTGATCTCCTGCGGCTTGAACTGGGTATATCCCCATTCTGAGGTACTCCCTGACATCATGGAACCATGGTTCGCCATCAAGTTCCTCTTCCACCATATTAAAATAAGCATGCTAATCACAAACTTGGATATGCAACGGATCGACATTAACTTTATCTGGATGATGCAACATTGATGCTAATGTAGCCAAAGCATCGGCAACTTCGTTATGGACTCTTGGGATGTGCCTAAACTCCACTGATCGAAACTGTTGACATAGATCATGCAAACATTGTCGATATGGTATGAGTTTCAAATCTCGTGTCTCCCGTTCTCCTTGAATTTGATGAACCAGGAGGTTCGAGTCTCCCAAGACCAAAGCGTCCTGGACATCCATGTCCGAAGCTAACCGTAAACCCAAAATGCATGCCTCATACTCAGCCATGTTGTTGGTACAATAAAATCGAAGTTGAGCCGTAACATGATAGTGGTGCCTAGTTTCATAAATAAGTACCGCTCTTATTCCAACTCCTTTCATATTTGCAGCCCCATCAAAGAAAAGTTTCCAACCTGGCTTTTCAGTTAGTTCCAACTCGTCAATATGCATCACTTCTTCATTAGGAAAGTACGTCCTCAATGGCTCGTACTCCTCATCGATCGGATTCTCGGCCAATGCTTGGGCTTTCATTGCAGTCCTCGTCATATAGACGATGTCAATTTTGGTGAGTAATATTTGCCACTTCGCCGGTCTCCCTGTGGGCATAGGCTTTTGAAAAATGTACATCAGCGGATCCAAGCGTAAGATGAGGTAAGTAGTATAGGACGACAGATACTGCTTTAATTTCTGTGCCACCCAAGTCAGGGCACAACATGTCTTCTCAAGATGAGTGTACTTAACCTCATAAGCCATAAACTTCTTGCTGAGATAATAGATGGCTTGCTCTTTTTACTGCCGGTGATGTCATGCTACCCCAGTACACATCCAAATGAATTCTGCAAAACCATTAAATACAGAATCAGCGGTCTTCCTGGTTCAGGTGAAACCAACACAGGTGGATTTGATAAATACCCTTTTTATTTTGTCAAATGCTTCCTGACATTCCTCAGTCTATTCGACCGCAGCATCCTTCTTCAGCAATCGAAAAATAGGCTCACAAGTTGCCGTACGGAGCAATAAACCTGCTGATGTAATTCAATCTTCCCAAAAGACTCATTACTTCGGTCTTGTTTTTTGGAGGCGGCAATTCTTGGATGGCCTTGATCTTCGATGGATCCAACTCAATGCCTCGTCGACTGACTATAAACACTAATAGCTTTCCAGACGGAATACCAAATGCACACTTGGCAGGGTTGAGTTTAATGTCGTACCTGCGAAGCCTCTAAAATAATTTCCTCAAATCTCCAATATGGTCGGCCTGCTGCTTTGACTTGATGATTACATCATCCACGTACACCTCAATCTCTTTGTGAATCATATTATGGAACACAGTGGTCATCGCTCGCATGTATGTCACCCTAGCATTCTTTAGACCAAATGGCATTACCCTGTAGCAATAAGTTCCCCACAGCGTGATGAATGCCGTCTTCTCTGCATCATCTTCATCCATCAGGATCTGATGATACCCGGCATAGCAATCCATAAAAGATACAATCTCATGTTTTGCACAATTGTCAATCAAAATTTGGATATTGGTAGCGGGAAGTTATCCTTTGGGCTTGCTTTGTTGAGATTGCGATGGTCAACACACACTCTGATTTTTCCGTCCTTCTTGGGTACCGGCACAATATTAGCCAACCAATCAGGATATCGAGTGACCCGAATAACCTTTCCATCTAGCTGTTTGGTTATTTCTTCCTTAATCTTCACACTCATATCAGTTTTGAATTTCCTCAACTTTTGCTTGACGGGAAGGACTCCCGGGTCAGTGGGCAATTTGTGAACCACTAGATCAGTGCTTTAACTCGGCATGTCATCATATGACCATGCAAAAACATCTTTGTATTCAATGAGTGTTTCAATTAATTCCTTCCAAGTCCTTGATTCTAGATGGACACTTATTTTAGTCTCTCTGATATTACTCGCGTCTCCTAAATTGACGGCTTTGGTATCATTCAAGTTGGGTTTAGGTTTTTCTTCAAAATGACTTAATTCTTTACTAATCTCCTCAAAAGCCTCATTTTCGTCAAATTCTGACTCGTAATCACATTCAACCTCTTGAACTATTATCTCATATTTATTTCTTAGACTGGGTTGAAGATTCTTTATGCACATCATATCATTAGAATCGGCGTAAAAGGAACTATACTGAAAAGAAAAGAAGAAAACAAAAGATAAACTTTATCAGGAGTGAAGAAAAGGAAGAAATCGCATTTCATTAAACATGAAAGATAACAAGGTTTGCACACTTAACAACATACTGAAATTCGATTACAACCCTGAAATAATCCATACAAACTTAAAGAAAAATCAAAGAAGACTACCAAGGCTCCCTCCGGGTAGGGAGAGTAGTAGACTTCCAATTATTAATCTTCACTTTTGGCCTACAAACTATATTTCCGCGTGGCTAGGACCCTCGCCAAATTATACCATGCTAACCTCAGAAAATAACCTTTCGAACCCTTTATCTAAATCTCCATCTGTAGCAATCGGCGACCCGGGAACTTTCGACAACAGCCGCTTTCTAATACCAGGCCTGACGAAAGATAGGGACAGATGCGGGATTAGCTTTGGCAAGACCCATGCCTTTTTCTTCATTTTGCGGGCACGTCTCACATCTGCCGCGGTGGGTTTAAACCACAAACCAAAGGTATCCAAATTCTTTGGAAGAGAAACTGGCTGCACGATGCCTTGAAGAGCAGCACCCAAACCTTTACCTGCTATGAAACCATTATTTAACATTTCAGAAGCAACCATGACAGTTGCAGTCATTACCCTAGGAACCGGGATGATTTTCCCCTCTGGGACCTTTTCCATTGGTACTGTGTTGGAGACTTGATATACCCATGGCCCCTGGTCATCTTCCACTTCGATGAAGTGTACAATGGCATTACCCAGGGCACACATATTATCTTCACCGTGCACCACAATCTCCTGTCTATCCCACTCGAATTTAACCACTTGATGCAACGTAGACGGCACTGCCTTGGCGGCGTGGATCCAAGGTCACCCCAACAAAAGTTTATAAGAGACCTCCATATCTAGCACTTGAAACTCCATGGTGAACTCCACGGGCCCTATTGTCAATTCTAGTATTATGTCACCCACAGAATCTTTGCCTTCGCCGTCGAATCCTCGTACACAGACACTGTTCTTATGGACCTTTAGCTTATTCAATGTAGAAAGAGGACATATATTTACACTGGACCCGTTGTCAACCAGAACCCGCGTGACCACAGAGTCTTCGCATTTTACCGTCAGATAAAGGGCCCTGTTGTGTTCTGTGCCTCTATAGGCAATTCATCGTCTGAGAAAGTAACCCTGTTTACCTCGAATATTTTGCCTGCTATCTTCTCCAGGTGATTCACCGAGATCTTGTCAGGGACGTGGGCCTCATTCAATATTTTCATCAACACCTAGCGATGCTCATATGAGTGGATCAGTAATAAGAGCAATGAGATTTGGGCTGGGGTTTTCTTCAATTATTCCACAATAGAGTAATACTGTACTTTTATTATCCTCAGGAATTCTTCCATTTCTTGTTCGGTCACAGGCTTCTTTATCGATGCTGGATTAGCCTTTCTCAACTCTGCCGGAGCAAAACACCTTCCCGAATGAGTTAGACCCTGAGTCTCACAAACGTCTTCCCTGATGTCCTTCCCTTTGTATGTTACCACCACTTGTTCATAACTCCAAGTGATAGCTTTACTGTTGATCATCGACAGCTGAGTTACCGGCTTTATAATAACAGGTTCTATGTGAGCACCTTTCACGACCACAACAGGTTTACTTGCGACCCCCGGTACCACCGCTTTTGCTCGTTCTAGTTTCACTGCAACAATGCTCGATGAACCTGTCTCGGCCACCCTAGTTGGCTTGCTATTCACCCCGTTCAACTGGACCACCGACTTTCCACTGGTCATCTTCTCTTTTGAACCAGTCTCATTGGAGCGGATCATCATTATTGTCTGTGAGGGTTTCTTTGGTTCCCCTCCCTTGTGTATCAACTCAATCATATGGGTGTCATGGAGAGCCGGCAATGGATCCTGGTTGATATTCGGTGCCTCTGGGGCCGGAACCTCGATCCGATGAGTATCAATGAGCTTTTGGACAGTAGTTTTCAATTTCCAACACTTCTTTGTATCATGCCTGGGGGCCCCTGAACAGTACTCACAGTCTACCAAGTGGTCAAGGTTCCTTGGAGGGGGGTTTGGCAACTTGGCCTCAACTGGATTCAACATGCCCAACTGCCTCAGCCTATGGAACAGACTGGTATATGATTCTCCCAGTGGAGTGAAAAGCTTCTGCTTCTATGCCCTCTCATTCCTGAAGCCTTGGTTGGGACGGAAACCTATTTCGGTGGGATTTCTGTAGGCTCTTGGGGGTGGGTAGGTATTTTGTGGAGCTGGATATGAATTTTGTGGGGTCGGAGCACACCATTGTGTGTGAGTCGAGGTTTGAGTGTATGTTTGTGCATGATGAACGAAAAAGTGGGGATCGGGTGGTGGGTAATAATGATGTGGAGGGTTATATAGAGTATGGGAGTAATCTTGGTGGTGGGGTCGGGATTGGTTGTAGTAGGGTGAGGGGCCTCTGGATCCCAACCAGGCTCTGGACTTAATCGTCGCAATATCTTCTTTCTTCTTCTTCGCGAGCACACCCCCAGTGCCGCTCTGGATTGCTTGAGTGGTTGCTTTGATTGCCGAGTAACTCATGATCTTGTTGGACTTAAGTCGTTCCTCGATCATGCCGCCCATTTTCACAACCTCATTGAAAGATTTGCCGATCGCCGTCACCAAGTGACCGAAATAAGTCAGCTCCAAAGCTTGCAGAAAGTAATCAACCACCTCTCCTTCTTTCATTGGGGGTTCGACCCTTATAGCTTGTTCCCTGCAATGAAAACCGTATTCCCTAAAACTCTCTCCGGGTTTTTTCTCTAGTTTTATCAATGACAGACGATCTGGAATGATTAGTAGATTGTACTGGAAATGGCCGGCGAATGCTTGTGCCAAATCATCCCAGGTGTACCACCTACCATGGTCCTGTTGTGTACACCATTCTAACGCAGAACCGCTCAAACTCTAGCTGAAGTATGCCATCAGTAACTCATCCTTTCCACCCACCCCTCTCATTTTGCTGCAAAATCCTTGCAAGTGTGCCACCGGATCACCATGCCCGTTATACAGATCGAACTTAGGCATCTTGAACCCTGCTGGTATCTGAATATCCGGGAACAAACATAAATCCTTATATGCCACACTGACTTGGCCGTCCAAACCTTGCATATTCCTGAAAGATTGCTCCAGGCTTTTTACTTTTCAAAACATTTCTTCCTGCTCCGGATCCTTAGGTGGCTTTTCAGGTTCTGTGGAGATACCAAGTTGAGGATGGTAAAGGTACGATTCAGGTGCTTTGAAGGTGGGTTCGAGAGGGTAATATTGATTATCCTGCGTTTGGAACACAGGCTCACTGGAAGACCTGTGGGATGGGGCTGGTGCAGGTGTAGGTGCCACAAAGATAGGGGTACTTGGTGGAGGGTATGGAACTATCTTTGGGATTTGTGGTGTTTGGGAGGTGGTTCCCTGATGATGTTGAAAATTTGTGGATAAGTCCGAAACAAGCTGCCCCGGAGACTGGGTGGGTATTGGGAGGAAAGTAGGGTTAGCAGGATAGGCTGGTGGTGGTTGACCCTTCGTCCAGGCCTGGTACATCTCAACCATTTGTTGTTTAAACTTATACATCTCATATTTCATCGCTTGCACGTCTACCTCTTCTACCTCATCGCTTCCTTCTCTATCAGGGCTAGACATGATCATTGGTATTGGTCCCTTTGATATAGTCTGATAATGGTAATATGCCAGTACGCTTTAGGTAAACTAACTGCTTGGATCCTTTGGACAAGCAACAAACTTGTTAGTTTTTAGAGTTTGACATATATGCAATCATACGTTGGGATGCAATACACCTAGGCAGTTAACCATTTCTATCATGCATTTGCTTCAGTTGCGTGCGTTATTCCGGCTTTTCACAATTTTGCCCCCTTTTTTAACATCTCTCAAATTTTCCCTTATTTTGGTTATTTTCATTTTATTTTTCTTTTTCTTCTTTTTAGTGGTGGTCGAATCTTATGAGGATTGCCTATGTATCATGTCCCCGCATGAATCAGACCGTGTGTAGTTCTGGCCGATGTAGAAATATGTAGCAAAATGTTTTCCACAAAACAACTGCTTTTACTACTAACCATGTGAAAAAATGTACAAACTTCAAAAAGCTAACAAAGCAAACTTGAAAAGGACTGACTGACAAACTTACAAATTTCAACAATAATAGTACAGACTCAACACAAAATCAAGAATACATCAATGACTCGAAATTCCCTGGGGGCCGCGAGGCATCATTCGGCCTTGGTGCGGGCCTTGGTGCAAGTTCCCTTTGAAGACTCTCCAGATCGTTCATTATTTGTTTGACGAATGTCATTATTGCCGCAAAAAAGGTGGTACGGGTCATGTTTTCGCACACTCGGCATTTTGCCGTAATGTAATGTGCGATATTTCTGACCCCTTCTCTAATCCTATTCTTTTCCTGCAGCAGCCGTCCTATCTGTTGATCTCGCGTTTCCAGCACTCGAGAGTTTTGAAAGAGTTGATCTTGGAACTTATGCATTTGTTCCTCCATTCGCGCCATCAGGTCATAGCAGTGTTTCCTATCTGCTCTGAAATCTCTAGCTTGCCTGACTACCATATCTTCGAGAGTGACTATTCTTTCTCTCAGGATGGTGATGGTTTCCTCGTAATCTCTCTTTATCTGTTGCATGTGAAGTGCCTGCTGCTTTTCCCCCCTTGTCCATCTGGCCCGGATCCTTGTCAGAGTAGCTTCCGATTTTTCAAAGTCCTCTTGACATTCGAGGGCTTTCTTTTCCAGACTATCTATTAGTTTTTCATCAGCCTGGCTTCTTTCTGACTTTTTTGCAGTTGTCTTCATCTTTTGAATCTGGGCTTGGAGTGCTTACTTCTCTTGTACCCATTCGACCCTTTCATGCTCAAAATCAACCTGTTATATGTCCATGGCTGCTTCTAGTATTCCCTTATCTTCATGTAAAGTGTCAATACGAGATTGGAACTCTCGTTCCACTTCTCTTTTAGCATTTCTAACTCTGGACTCTCTCTCCTTTTTCCCAATCAACTGCTTGCCTTACGGATCTTTCGGGTCTTTGCTCGGGTATAGCCTGATTGTGAAACCACTCAAGGTATGCAAGGCTTACTTCCCCTCGTTCACGGTCTGCTACCATTTCGTCTATATCAGAAAATCGACCACCAAACCAAACCTTTTGTGCATAAGACTCCTTTGGGGGTTCCTCTCCTGTGAATTCCCATACGAATGGACGCATATCCTCGGTCGGGGCCCTCTTTTGCTCTCTCCCTAGCTGACGCATAACGCGTAAGGGTGCGTATGGTTGGAAACCTCTGAAACCCATGAGTATGTAGAATGGGCGATATGTCGACATGTGCATGACCTTAGCAGAAGGGAACCAATAATAGTTCCAAGTGAGTCTATCCGCATCCAGTAAACCAAGTAATTCCCGCCAGGCCCTCACTCCATTTGGAAAATTACAATTTGCGACTCTGCTTGGATGACAACGAATATAATTCAGCCAGTTTTCATTGAAATTTATCACTATTGGGTGATGATAAAGATGCTCTATAAACCACATCAACAACAAAATGTTGCATCCATCGAAGTAATCTCCACCTTCTTGGCATTGGGTCAAAGCTCGAAAAATGTCTCCCAAAATCATAGGAAGAATGGTATGTTCCTCGCTACTTTGTAAATACGAGACTACTGCCGATAATCGAATTCTGATGCGCCCATCATGCTCTGGAAAGACCATGGTCCCTAGAAACGAAATCATGAATGCAAAGATTCTCAACTCCCTCCAAGCGTCTTAACTTAACTGGTTGACGAATTCTGTGCTTGAGAATTTCTCAAATCCTTTCTCGTTCCCAAACCTGTCGTAGAGGTATTCTAATGAAACCCAGCCTTCGTTTAAGCAACCCATTGGGATTCGACGAAGGCATAATTTCTTCAAAAAGTTGTTCACACCCACTTTCCTTGGAGCAGCAGGCTTTTTACTATGAATGTCTCTCCCCAATCCCGTGGACCCACCTAATTCTTCCAATGTGGGCGCCATTTCACAATTTTTGAACCTGAAGACATTGTTTGTCGGGTCCTAAAAACCCACCAAAGCCTCAATCAAATCCCTATTAGGCTCAATTCCCATGATGTTCGTGAGGAACTAGAGGTGTTTAAAAACTTGGTTTTGTTCCCAGGTAGCAAAACTAGACCACCAATTACAGAGACTGCTCGGGGTCTTACTCGGATCATGAACATAGGAGGTGTTTCGTCCCTTGCCCTTTTCTGGCCACTTCTTTGCGGAGAACTCATGGTGATCCTAGATAAATTAAAAATAAAAAGGTTAAGACTCTCCTAAACCATATACAGACTATGACCATTTTTTTTCTTTTTTTCTTTCATTTTTTCTTTTTTATATGAAGAGAAAATCATCATTATTTCTCGCCATTTTATAAAAATATCTGGTTTTGTCAACACGGCCTTTCAGCACTTGAAGAAGATTTAAAGGCTGTATTTTGCTAACCGAAAATTTTTTTTTAAAACAAAATGACCATAGGTAGCTGTTCTTGCAAAATAGCCCTCCGGCGCCCTTTTGTAGGCATTCGGCTATTTTACCCAAGAATGGCATTACCTTTACACGACAAAAACAATGACATTTACCCCTAAATTTATTATTTTCAAAATAGTTGAACCCGATATGGGTTGCCTACGTATCACACATCCGGTGAGAATCAAACTTATGTAGTTCAGCCAAATAAACCAACGATCGAAAACAAAACCCCTTTTTTCGTTTTTCCATTTTTTTCAAAAATTCGGCAGAGTTTTGGTACTATTTGGACATTGTTTTTTTTGTTCTTCTTTCAAAACAAATGATTAACTCTCTTAACCCTCTATACTGCTACATTTTTTTTTTCATATTTTCCCAATATTCAAAAGCCGGTCAGCATGCATGTCCGAAGTAAACAAATGCACAAATAGCAAGTAAGATGCATCAGGATGGTCTTTTCATTTCAGGTACACATGTCCTAGACAGATCCAACCTCTATGTTGAATCTCCAAGGTCAAATGCACGTGATGCAAACAAAACGTTCCTACTAGGGATATACGACATGAGGTTTTGTTCTTCTAGGTTCAAATCTTATTGGAGAAAGTATCAAGACTGGCTTACTCGAGCGGACAACTCGAGCCGAGGAGAGTCAGTGTACAGGTAGCATTGCTTTCCGGCTTAACTGGTGGTACTCCTCACCTAAAACATGTGTGACTAAAATTCTTCACCGGGTGCCGAGCACCTCGGTTATCTCAAAGAAAGCGGGCTATGTCAAGCAAATGCCCAATTTTAATTTAAAGAAGACTCAGAGGGGGTGCGTGAGAAGACAATTTATATACGCAATTCAAAAATTATCAAAGCGGTAAAAAGCAACATTTAGCACATTTAAGCCAAAACATCAAATAAAAATCAGATAATAAATAAGCCAAGTACAACAATTATTCCAAGCTCGAATTTCTAACCCTGAACCAGTGGTTCCGGGTTATGTTCCCTAGCAAAGTCGCCAGAGCTGTCACACCTCCTTTTTACCTACCCCCGAAAGGGTGTAAAGGAGTTTTTCCAATTTAAGGACAATTGAAACGGGATTTATTTAAAAGATTCAGAGTCGCCACTTGGGAGATTTATGGTGTCCCAAGTCACCGGTTTAGAATCCCGAATCGAGGAAAGAATGGTTTTGTTTAACAGTCCGCGAACAAGAAATTCGAGTAAGGAATTTTGTTAGCCCAGGAGAAGGTATTAGGCATTCCCGGGTGCCGTGGTTCTAGCACTGTCGCTCAACTGTCATATTTGGCTTATTTATTCAATTTTAAAACATGTTTTAACCTATGCGTTTTTTAACTTTAAACCGTTTTTATTATTATTTTTTAAAGAAAATTGCAACGTAGTTAAAACACGTCTCGAACCACATCACATAAATGCACCCGTGGTATTTGATATATTCTAACACCGATGAGATTTGGATTTGGCTCACATAAATGTGCACCCGAGTTTAAGAAGGTAATATTATTAAATACCAGGCCTAAAGCAACTAGCGTATTATTAACTTTGCGGGAAACCATGAAATTCGCTAAATGGCACGTCCCTAGGTCTAAATATTTTTATAGAAAAACAATTAAGAGGGCCACGCTATTTATGAATTTTGTTTGGCGCGGCGCACCTCGTTTATTTTAAAGACCATCTTGAAAGAGAAAACTATTATTATCTACTGGGATTATCTCTAAGAACTTAATTAATTAGTGTTTCTAACAGAAAATTAGTAGAAGCAGCCCAGGAATAGTCTTCAACAAATTGGGCTTCGAAACCTGCCCATGGAAAGGGGTTGTGTCAGCCTTATTCATGTGAGCTAACTAGAGACATTTAGGCACAGGCTTGTAACTGACATTGAGAGGCCCAAATACATGGTCTCATTGTCTTTTGACCATGGCCCTCAGCGTTTTGGGCTTGTGATTGGCCCAGCAGCACATGAACCATGTTAAATCTGGGCATACAACAATATTTGAACTCTTTATAACAGCCCAACTTAAGAAGTCATTGTGCAGGAGACAATCAGTTTGTAAATTAACTCTGTATTTGCATCAAATTATAAAATCTGACTTTGCATTTGAAATTGATTTCACTTTAGATTCTTGTAGTGCTGAGTTTAAAACATCAGTAAACTTAGCAACTCCAGTAAAATTTAAATAACTTAACACCTAATTCAATCATGCTGCATACTAATTTAAAACTTCAAATTCCCTACACGTTTGCTCATTCGCATTAAAGTACTGATTCATGAATATTAACTGCCATTGAACCTCAAACCCCGCCATGGATTGGAAATTAACGTAACCACTGAATTCTGCTAAAACAACACAGGTTCAAGTACTAAATGTTTATAAACAAACAGTCCAATTACACAATCCTTCCGGTGTTCAAACATGCTAGCGAATTTAACAATTTCAAACTCATTAGCTGAAAACAGTCCATACAGTCCCATTAATACAGTTATTATGAAAGTCAAATGATTATAAGCGTGTACTACACTAATACTAAGGTAAAGTAACAGGAAATAGGAACAACTTGCACTTCAATTCTCTTTCCAATTGAATCATACATTTGACTCAGTTTCATGTCATTTGGGATGGAGAAATCCCTGGAGATTGAAACAAGGAAAGAAGAGTGAGGGCCAACAGAGTGAAAGCAACAATCAATAGCAGCAATAACACAGCTCAACCCAGTAAATGACACCAATAGACTAGGAAAATGACTTCAACGCTCAATAGCAAACAGAACCAGGCCCAAAGATCAAAACCAATCCACTTCAAACATAGAATGCAATTTGACAAACCCAAAAATCCAGTAAGATAAGGACCAATGTAACAGACCTGCTTGAATGACTGAATTGAAACTCAGAAATTAGGCAGGAGCCTTTGAACCTCAGCTATTGACTTATCAGAACAACAACTCTCAGACTCTCTATATTTCTATATATGTGTTCTTTCTTCAACTCTTAGCTTTACAAGATGTTTTTTCTTTCTAAAAAAAATCTTTCTATCAGTATGTATCCAAGTGTATGGCCAGATGTATATCAGAATACTCGATGCTCTCCACTTCCTCCCTTAATCTCCTTTTTTCTGTTTTCCCTCTATGTTGTTCTAAGGTCTAAGCTCTATCAATGTTCACCCCCCTTAGTGTTTATCATAGTGTGTGTATTTAAAGACTAGAACTCATCCCTTTCCAGCTCTTAAGAGCACTTAAATAATTAAGAAAATAATTCCCCCATCATATTCTTTGGTTTTTTTCACTACTGAATGTCAGTTCCACTATTAACCCTCTTTTCCTTTTATTAAATTCAACGGGTATGGGCAGCCTGTATTTAAATCCTGGCGTGCCTGACAACCAGTGTTGGCATACCACTAATCCTAAACCATTTAATTCTGTTAATTATCCCTTAACCTTCTCATTAATCAATAAACCCAAAAACTGAACTAGCAAGTATGACACACATTCGAAAAAAATAGACCAGTTGGGTCAAATGACAGCTAAAATAACAACAGTTTCGAGTAACTTCAACAAATATCCCACCAACTACGAAATTCAAACTATTGAGCAAACCTATTTATCAAATTAAAATGGAAAGGTTCCTAACATATGCTTAAATAAGGATAAGACTAATGGAAACCAGACCAAATAAAACGTCCGCAAGAGTAGGAAGAAACAGATGACAAAGACAAGCAAAATAGTAAACAAAATTTAACAACGAAAGAATGGAGAAAAGGATACCTCAGAAATTCAGACCGGACCCGAATTTGTTCTTGAATCGAAACTTCAATTTTCGAATTTGAAGTTGAAATAGACCTTAATCGAGTGTTCTCGATCGAGAACACACGACTAAGGTCGATTACGACCTCAATTTTCCAACTTCGTATCAATCCTGGGGTTTGGTTTTTTAGGGTTCATTCATTCGAATCCAAATTCGAAAGGTTCCGGCCTAGTTCGAAGGAAAATGGTGATAGATTAGGGATGAGGGAGGTATGGTGGACATTTGGTGTTGATTTGGGACTGAGGAGAGGTGGCGCTGCCACCGAGGAATTTTGGGGCGGTGCTAGGGTTCATGGCTTAGATCGGATATTCAACACATTCCAGGAACATTCGAAGGAAGGGGGTTTGTATTTGGGATGAAGAGGTGCTGATGGTCATTTGGTGTTATTTTGGTGGCCATCGGAGATGGTGCCACCGGACATGGCGGAGGGGTTGTTAGGGGTTTGAGTATTCGAGGAGGTAGGCTGGGATTCAAAAGAAACTGAGGGCGGAACGGAGATTTGGGGGGGGGGGGGGCGGGGGG
>MU733533.1:73866-146099 GCA_026770625.1 Nicotiana glauca
GATTGGGGGACTGGGTCGGTTAGTGGGGTGGACAGGTTGGGTTGCGAGGATAATACTGGACCGTTCGATCGAATGAAATGAACGGTTCAGATCAACAAACATGAAATAGCGTCGTTTAATCGAGGCTGGAGATGGACTGAACCGTTCGATCTAATGAGATCGACGATTGAGACTTATCAGCTATGAAATGACTTCGTTTGGCTAAACTGGTGGTGGACCGCATTTGGACAGGCTTTGGGCCTGGACTGGGGCGTTTTGGACGAGTCTGGCCTGGGCTGGGAAGTTAATTCCTGATTTGGCCCGATTTGATTTCCTCTTCATTATTTTCCTTTTTCTTTTATTTTCTAATTATTTTCCCAAAATTGATACTAATACTCCTACATTAAACTATAAACCCTAATCAACTCAAAATACCAATTAACTTTAAATAAGAATTATCACGAGTAATTAAATACCAAATTACATAATTAAACACTAAAAATGCAAAGTGCATTATTATTTTATGTTTTCTTCATTTTATAAAATAAGTGATTTACTACTTAACTTAAAATTTATAAAATTAAGACCTGAATGCCAACGCAACCTATTTTTGTATTTTTTCATTAATTTAGACAAAACAAACATGTATAGACAAATGCAACCAATAACGCAAAATACTACGAAAATTCACAAAATCGCACACAAAAAGAAAAATTATTTTGTTTTGAATTCTTTGGGAGTAATTCATATAGGCAAAAATCACGTGCTCACAATAAGTTTAGCAAAAATCTTCATTTCAACATTGAAGTTAAATCCTTGAATTTTAACTACAAATCCTTCATTAAACACATCATGGTATCTAATTGCTCCATTATAATCTCAAAATGATAACGTTCAGGTAAGACCCAACATTATTCATCATCCCTATCAACCAACTCTTCAATTTCAAGATTAGTTTCTAGGGTTTCATGATTAGATATTTAAATTCAATTCTATCTAAATAAATATACTCTACTATGTCCGTAGAGTATAATACCTAAGTTTGGATTGAAGAGATTACCTCTTTGTCAAACCCTAGAATTTTTAGAATTTGAGTTCTTGAAGTGTACTGAGATTTTCTTCAAAGATCTATGAATTCCATAATATTGGAGGGTTAAGAGATGTAATAAATGAACCACATCTACCAAACAAAGGCATTTAATTCTTACCTTGAAGATGCAATAATGATATGGAACTCCTTTCTCTCTCGTCTACAAAAACTAAGCCTAAAATAAAGAATTATTAGTCCCTTCCTGTAATTGCCTTTAAAAGGCATCAGTATTCGACTCATCGCATGCGTCCTAGCTCCTTCTAATTGTGCGGACGCCGAATTTCAAGCCTTTGTTGCATTACACTGCCAAACATTTGGCAATAGAAACATTTAGAGTCTATGGGGATACGACACATGCCTATTAGCGTCGAATCCCTGTAGCTTTCCATTTAGTTTCCTCCACTACTAGAAAATGGATTTATTGGAACGGTGTTTGGGCAATGGTTCTGTAACCGTTACAGTAGATAATCAATTGGAACGGTTTTAACCAAATAGAGTCAAAAGGCTTCTAGTACACTTCTGAACAATAACCGTTCCAATATCTTAGAAATCATCACTATAAGTAAAGATATAGAGACGGTTCTTATATGCGATACAATAGCATTGTTTGTAGGAACGATTTTGCGAAATAATACACTATAGGAACGGTTTAATTTCCATCCATACTTTCCCTCCTAGGTATGTATTAAAAAACAAAAGTAGTGGACCCCACTAATATTTTAATTTTAATATCTCTAAAATGTAAAACTAATTAAGTAACCTAGACTAGAACTCATTGACAGACTCCCTCGCTTTGATTTCTCGTCAACCATTCACGCTTTCATCGAAGACCAATCGACGACCAGCTCCGATATCTACGATATCGCTTAGCTTTCTCTGTTCTTCAACCATTATCGGCTTTATTCTTCAACACATCGATGACCAGCTCCGATATCTCAGACAGTAGCTTAGCTTTCCTTCTTCTTCAACCATTATCGGCTTTCTTCTTCAACACATCGACGAGTAGCTCCAGTGAAGGACGATAATTTCCGGTGAAGGACGACCATTATCGGCTAACATACCACAATCTCTGAGGTAGGCTTTTGATTTTTTACCTTGTTCTATTTTTGCTATTACTGTTCGATTTTCGCTTTCTTCTTCCCATGTCTGAAAAATTATTTCATTGTTCCTTCTATTTTCTTTCTTTGATAATATTTCTGATAAACCCATTATTTTGCTTATGTTTTATCTGTTTTATGCGATATATTTTGTGATTTTTAGTTTGCAAAATTGGGGAATTTGTTTGTTAGGTTTTGATTTTGTGTTAGAAACCATGAGATTTGATGTTTGCTATCGATGTTCGATGATAGTATGATGCCATATTGAATGCTCCTTACACTGTTTTCTATTCATTCTCGTGAAATATAGTAGTACACATTGCTGGCAGTTTGTTGCAATTTTGCAAAGTTTGGTTTCTTTTATTTCACTCTATACGAGTATTCTAAAGTTTATTGGCTTATTTATTGATGCCCAAGCTCTGTTCGTTTATTAGTATTTAGATTTATGGTTTTCTTAATAATTCAGAGCTTTGTAAATTGGTATGTTTGTCGTCAATACTATTTTTTTAGCTTCCTATGCATTAGTTATGTGTAAAGTAGTAGCATTCGATGCCATTTCTTAGTTTCTTGTGTGGTAGTCGTATGTAGAGTAAATATTTATGATGCTTGAATGCTATATTAATCCTGAAAGCTCCTAAAAGTCTCATGTTTAAAGCAGTGTTTTTAAAAGTGAGCGCTTCTCGCTTAAAGCGCAAAATCAAGGCGAGGCGAGGGATTGAAGTATGAACTAACCAGATGGTGCACGTTACATTCTGTTTCTACCATTCTCTTTTAGTTAGATTGTGCTTTTTTTTCCCAAATTTTAGCAAGTATTAGAAAGAAATAAAATTCTGAATATAAATATTAGAAAGAAACATAAGTACTTATCTGCCTAAATGAAATTTTCTGATATCCTTAGAAGTGAACTTAGATTTCATGGCATTCACTTATGGATGATCTCTTTTGGCAGATTTCATGAAATTTGCCTAACCCTTTAATCTATATCTGGATAAGTAATTTCTTAATAATGTAAAAGGATTGAATTTGATTGATGTGTGACTTGAGTATTTAAATAACATAATCCTGAATTGAGCATCATAGAAATAACGTGATTAGGGAAGAACATCTTTCATTTAATTTAGCCCTTTCATGCCTATTATAACTAGTTATTTCGCTTTTCTATTAGCGACTTTAACTATACCTCAGCTCTATTTATTGGTCTGAGCAAGGATCTTTTTCCTGTTCTTTCTTTTTATCTGATTTTTCATATTAAAATTATGAAATTCAATTTTCCTGGTTGTTTTGGTGTAATGTAGGATAAAACCGATTTAATGGATAATGGAGATAAAAGGTGGATGGGCCTTCGTAGGTCAAGTGACGAGTACATACGAGGAGTGAATGAATTTCTAGATAAGGCATTTGAACGAGCATCCCAAGGAAATGAAATATTATATCCTTGCAAAGAGTGCGCTAATTGTTTTTGGCATTATAGAAATGTGGTGGAGGATTACTTGATCTTTAATGGGTTTGTTCGTGGATACATTAAATGGGTTTTCCACGGGGAAGGGTTTTCCTCGAGAAAAACTCGATGCCCAAGCAATAATGATGAAGGTTCCGACATACATGATAATATTGATGGACTACTTCATGATACATTTCGAAACGTCGGTGATAATTTGGGACATGGAGTGAGTGAGGTACCATCTGAAGATGCAAAAAGATTCTTTAAATTAGTGGAAGAAGGGAAACAAGAATTATATCCGGGATGTGAGAATTTCTCCAAACTGGGCTTTACGATTCGATTGTACTTGTTTAAGTGCATTCATGGGTTGAGTAGTGTGGCATTCTCTAATTTGTTGGAGTTGTTAAAAGAGGCCTTTCCATTTGCTCAGCTACCCGAGTCTTTCTACTAGGCAACTATCATGATAAAAGATTTGGGTCTTGATTATGAGAAAATACATTCATGTCCTAATGATTGCATGTTATTTTGGAATGACAATGTAAATGCTGATACTTGTTCTGTGTGTTGGTCTTCTAGATGGAAGAATGTTGTTAATGTCTTGACTAATAAAAAGTCCAAAACCCCTGCAAAGGTTTTAAGGTACTTTCCCTTGAAGCCTAGGCTTCAGAGGATATTCATGTGTCCTGAAATAGCTGCAGCTATGAGATGGCATGCCACTGAACGACCCAATGATGGAAATATAAGACATCCTACTGATGGTGATGCTTGGAAGGATTTCGACTCCATGCACCCTGAATTCTCTAGCAACCCTCGTAATGTTAGATTGGGTCTTTCAAGTGATGGTTTCAATCCATTTCGAACAATGAGCATTTCTCATAGCACGTGGCCTGTTATGTTAATGAATTATAATCTTTCGCCTTGGATTTGCATAAAGCCAGAGTATATATGTTGTCAATGATCATCCCAGGTCCATCATCTCCGGGAAATGATATTGATGTGTAACTACAACCACTAATTTCTGAATTGAAGAACTATGGGAATTCGGGGTCGAAACATTTGATGCTGAATCTAACCAGACATTTCAACTGCGTGCAGCCTTAATGTGGACTATTAGTGATTTTCCTGCACTAGCAATTCTTTCTGGATGGAGCACAAAGGGGAAATTTGCATGCCCTACTTGTAATTATGGCACATGCTCTCAATATCTCAAGCATAGTCGTAAGATGTGCTACATGGGTCATCGGGCATTTTTGCCTCCTGAACATCCATTTCGAAGAGATAAGAAATCATTTGATGGTAAGGAGGATCATAGACTTGTACCTACTCCCTTGTCGAGTACAGAAGTGCTTGAAGAGTTGCGTGAATTCAAGAATATCTTTGGAAAGGGCAAAAAGAAAAGGTCTCGGGATAATAAGGGTCCATGGAAGAAAAGATCCATCTTCTTTGAATTACCATATTGGCAAACTAACAAATTGAGGCACAAACTTGATCCAATGCACATTGAAAAGAATATATGTGATAGTAATCTTGGGACATTATTGGAGATATATGGAAAGTCAAAAGATCATGTAAATTCTATCTATGATTTGCAAGAAATGGGAATACGAAAAGAGCTTCAACCAATAAAAGATGTTGTAAGTGGAACAATTTCTTTGGCTAAAGCTTGTTTCTACATGAATCCAGAAGAGAAGAGACAATTTTGCACCGTCTTTAAAGACGCCAAATTACCAAAAGGATGTGCCTCTAATATATCATGTTGTGTGCATGAGAAAGAGATGAAAATATCCGGGTACAAGAGTCATGATGCTCATTTTATAATGCATTACTTGCTCCAAATTGCTGTTAAAAGTTGTTACCCAAGAATGTTTCTTTGGCATTGATTAGGTTGGGTAACTTCTTTAAAGCCATATGTGCTAAGGTTATAAGGCGAGAGAATCTAGATAGATTGCAGACAGAAATTAATGATATTATATGTGAGCTTGAAAAGATTTTCACTCCAACCTATTTTGATATAATGCCTTATTTTCCTATTCATTTAGTAAGTGAAATTAAGCTTGGGGTCCAACTCATTGTCGCTGGATGTACTCAACTGAAAGAAACTTGTGCAAGTATAAGATATTTTTTCGTAATCGAACTCATCCAGAAGCGTCAATTGCAAAGGGTTTTCTAGCGGAAGAGTGCTTGACCTTTTGTTTGCGATACCTACATGATGGGGTGCAGACAAGATTCAGTAGGTACCAAACTAAGGATGATGGGGACATTGAGGGAGCAGATTTGTCACCTATATTTCCTAAAATAGGCCATCCAATTGGAAGTAAGAATAAGAGAAAAGGAAAGATTTTTACCATGGATTTGCAGTTATGTTTTGAGGCACATAGATATGCTCTGTTCAATACTAGAGATGAACAAGTGGAGGCGTTTATCATGTAAGATAAAATATATTACCATCACTTTTATTATAAGCTTAATTTATTTTATATTTTATGATTTTTAAATTAAGTTCATATTGGCCTACTGATTAAATTTGAAACATATGTCTTGCAGGGAACATAGGAATTTAATTGATAATTGTACTAGATCAAATGCATGGGTAAGAGCAAGAAATCATAGTCAGAACTTCGCCGATTGGTTTAAAGAGAAAGTTAAAAGCATTGATGTGCCTAATCATTTGAGATGTCCAGCTAAAGGGCCTAATACATTGGACAAACGATATACTGGATATTTTATTAATGGTTACTTATTTCATACAATGACCCAGGATGCCCCGTTGAAGACTCAAAATAGTGGTGTGACTTTGTCAGCCGCAACTGATAGTTTTGCTAGTGTTAGGGACCAAAATCCTATTGATGGAGAGGTTCTCTACTATGGATCTATTCAGGATATCATTGAGATTGATTATTGGGGCCGCTTTAGTGTTGTACTGTTTAGATGTGATTGGTTTCGTAATGAAGTCGATGAATATGGGTTAACTCGGGTATACTTTAACAGATTATGTAGTACTGATGACTTTTTTGTATTGGCATCTCAAGTAAATCAAGTTTTTTATGCGGAGGATCCAATTAAGAAAGATGTTTACTATGCAAGGAATAAAGTTCCTGTTGATTTGTATGATTTGGAGGAAGAGAATATTCCTAATGTTGGGAAGACATTTTGGAGGGAACCTAATGATGACGCCGGTCCATCAACTAGATTAGCCGATATTGATGTTAGATGGTCGAGAGAAGATATGCCTCTTGATGTCATTGATATTCCAATGGATGTACAACATTCAGAAGATACAATCATGGAAGAATCAGAAGAGAAGGATGACTTTGATGATACAGATTGGAATTGGATGGAGGCTGATGATTGAAGAAGGAACTTCTAATTTTTATTTATATTTGTAGGAGTAAGGTCTACGTACCAAGTCTTAATTGTTGTTGTTGTTGTTGATAGAGAAGGAAAAATGCAGTTTTTAGTATTATTTCAGTCTTAATTTGGTCTGCTTAATGTGCATATCTGAATTTCCTTGAGTTTTAGTTGGCTTTTGGCTATACATGAAGGATGTTGATATAACACATGCATGTATTTGTGGTTGTTTCATGTTATTTTTCTGGACTGAAGTGCATCATATATTTGCAGGTTTTAGTTTGGTTTAATATAATTCTAGTTTAACTATAATTGGCACAATAGGAGAACAAAGGCATGAAGGCTAGATAGTATAACACATGCATCTATTTATGGTTGTTTCATTTTAATAAGCTTCAAGATCATTCCATTATTTTAGTTTGTATCAGTTCCTTGTATATTAAGCTTGTTTTTGCCGGTTAATATAGCAGTCATATTTACTTATTTAAATGTCTTTGTATCTAATGTTTAGTCTTTTTACTGTACTAAAGCTACTAAATGGTGTAGGTAGTCTGGGAGCATGAACAATTTTCAAGATTGAGAGTCACTGCAGCAACACTATCTGAATTTTCTGCTGCACCTGAATTATTAGAAAGCACAGGAGGCTGATAACAGGTTGTAAATAGTTGAATAAGAGCTGTAGACTTTCTGATTTCTTTTTAGTATCACTATTACTTTGTCTGACCTGAATCTTTGTAATGTTGAGCAGCATAGGTGTACAACGAGTAACGGATGCTTGTATAGCTTTTAGAAACTTTTTTGAACAGAACAACCTTGAAGGGTGAGTTGTGCTTTATGCTCTTAGAATTTTCTTTCCTCCCCATTCGTATCGGATTTGAGAAAATTTCATAAACAAATTTGACTGCTTAGATATTCAGGATGATTGAATTCTCCTTTTGGTTTTTGTGTTTTGAAGAAAGACCATCAATATATAGGTTGTCTATGTCTGTAAACTTGTTGAAGGGAGTATTTGGACTCAAGAATTTATCAACAATAGCTGGTATCAGGTTGTGCATGACACCGTTCCGCTTTTTGTTAGAAAGTGTATCCTCCTTAATTTCCTCAAAGGCTTCATCTCTAGGAACATAAACTGGATGAGGTGATTCTTATATATTCTCTGCACATGGATCTACTCACATTCATAGACTAGAAACGTTACCGAGTGTATTAGTATCGAAAATTCTTAGGTAGATATGCTCATCCAATCGCATTAGCGAGTGTACTAGTCTCAACATAAGGAGAACTAATAAACTTGGTCTACCCAAAGAAAATCCTGTTCAATTTAACTCAACTAAGCCCTAAGGCCTAAACAACACTGTAGAATTATGAAAGAAAAGTCATAGAATTGCCCAAATCATTATAAAGGGCATAGTCATAGACGCATTCGTGTCTCTTCCTTTCACCACTTCCATTACCACGAATGTTCAGCAAGTCTTCATGATGAAGAACAGTGATGCCAGGGGCCATTTGGTGTGGTAGATATGCTTGTCACAAAAAGGAAGCATTTCTGATTAAGCAGCATACATTAAGCAGTACGAAATCTAACATGAATATAGTAAGAAAAAATGCGTTATAAACTTGATTTCTGAAGATAATTCTACTCTCTAGATCGTCGTTCCACGAATAAATCCATGTATTTGCAGGAAAGGTTATTGGATCTTCACTAAAATCATGAATTACAATTTGCACTAAGTGCACCCGTTTGTTATGGAAATTGGTGAGGATGATAGCTCCAGGACAACGAAAATCGCTTGGCACTGTAAAATTAGCAGTATAATCAACTATAGACGGTTTGTCTGATGCCTTGGGCAACCAGCTCTCAGTATAACATTCTAAAATTTTCCCTGAGTTGGTATCTGTAACAATAAAGATTCAAATGTTATGCTTGCAGTATTGAAACTTATACACAGCACCAACATCTTTCTTATATTAGGAATTGCACATATATAGCAGTCATATATACCATCTCACTAATCATTGAATTCATTATGCAACATGGCGATAAACTAGTCGAGAGCTACTGTATAGAAAAACAAGCGACTCGGGTAGGAAAAAGTGACTTCTTCTCACTAAAAAGCGAGAAGCGACCAAGCGAAGCGAAGTGACCGAAGCGAGCGCTCCTTTGTTTTAAACAGGTATGTGATGATTTTCTCTTCTTCTGACTTTTTCTTCTTCTTCTTCTTCTGACTTCTTCTTCTTCTTCTTCTTCACTATTTCAACGTCCAAATAGTAGCGAAATGCTGGCGATTTTTTTTTACCTTCGGTTCTTTCCTGGAATCCAGCAATAGAATAGAAGCGAAATGCTTTGATCTACTGTTGTTGTTGCTGCTACCGTTCTTTTGTTCTTTCCGGAAGCAATTAACATTGCTTAGTTATTTATGTAAATCTAGCTTTGAGAGATGCAATTAACATGTTGTGCTTAATTGTTGCTTCTAGTTCTTTCTGTAAATCCAGTCCATGATTTCTTGCTGGAAGCAATTAACAGTGCTTAGTTCTTTCTGTAAATCTAGCTTCGAGAGATGCATGTTGTTGTTGATCTCCTGTTGTGGTTGATGTTCTTTCTGGAAGCAATTAACTGTGCTTACTTCTTTCTGTAAATCTAGCTTTGAGAGATGCATGTTGTTGTTGATCTGCTATTGTTGTTGCTGCTACCGTTCTTTTGTTGTTTCTCGGAATAATGTGTTTTATTTTCTCTTTCGGAATTGAGTCCAAAACTTGGGATTCAGTTGAAAAACAGTTGAAAGATCTGTTTTGAAAGGTTTTGAGTTTCTGATTTTTTGAGTCTTGAACTGAACTTCCTTCTTGTTATACTGTGAGATCGCTTCTGTCACAGACTATATTAGACTCGATTGATAATCTGCAGCATCATAACATTTCTTTCCTTTGACTTTTGCTACATGAGTACTCTTTTTGTTAATAGGGCAAGTAAATAGTAATTTGAATAGTGAGTACAGTCTATTGCATCATCTCATCTTGATTTCCTTTTAGCTACAATAGTTCTGATTTTTAGCAAAGGTTTCAAATTGTGCTATATTGATGTTCATATAAAAAGAATGTGCGGATGGATTACAGATCGGCTAAAATAGGACACTGGACAACAGGGTGGTAGTTTAATGTTTAGAGGGAATAAGCTTCTTCTACAGTACTGTTCATAGATGATACTATTATTTTCTCTGAGTGACACTTCATATTGCCAAATAATGCTTTCCAAGAATCAAGTTATAATACCTTTGAATTCAATTGTCGTCTTTTATATAATACCTGTTAGAGCTAATTTTATTTGTATTCTACATCAGGTTCTGATAAATATGAATCAAGAAAGACCTTTAAAAGCCAAAAGAAAGACAAACGGGACATACATAAAAGCTGGAACAATGGCATCTTTGGCAAACCAAATAAGGAGTTCGTTTAGCTAAAAATATGTTGTTCCTGCATGTCCATCAAACAAAGAGTGTCCATCTAGCAAAGAGCGTCCGAATATTATTGAACAACGATGAAAAGTGTACATGGACGGCAAGAGCGTAAATTGATTTTACTTAACTACTTAAATCAACCTGTTGGTCCTACTAAAGCTGTTGTGCTAGAGTTTGGAAGCTTCCTCGGCACATTGGCAAGGAATGCAACTCTATGTCCTCTTGATATTTTGGATGGGAGGAAGATGGACACAAAAGAGGATATATGGGAATATACCATGGTCAGAATATCTTCATTTTCAATTTTTAATTGAAAATCTTTCATATTTTCTGCATTAACAGATTTGACACCAATTGTCGGATAAATATGATATTCCTGAAGCTGGAAAAAATATACTTTGGATCAGTCCAAGCTGCCTGGAGAAAGCACAAGAGTAGATTGAAAAAATTTCACTTTGACGTCTATCAAAATGTTGAAACTCGAATGAAAAATGTCCCTGAAGATGTTCCAGCTTCTCAGTTTAAGGAACTCCTTAGGTATTGGAACTCTGAAAAACTCCAGGTATGTCTAGTTCTTTCTACTTGTTCTTATTCTTCTTCTAGAACTTCTTCTTCTTCCTCCTCCTTCTTCTCCTCCACCCAGAGATATTTCCTCCACTTCTATGTTCTTCTTCTTAAAAATGTGATCTTGACCAAATACGAGCCTATGTAACAATGAGCCTCTGGAGAAAGTTGCTTCAGCTGCTTAAGAAGATATGAAATTAAAAATTATTTCATATGGTACAAGAGCACCAGGAAGGGTGTAGGATATAAGGAGGTTTCCTAAAATATTGTTATGAAACCTATCAAACCTTAGAGAACTTTATCTTGACGGCTTGAACATTTCATTGGATGGGAGTGATTGGTGCTCGGCTTTATCTTCATCTCTCCCTCAGAATTTCTTGAACATTTCATTTAATGGGAGTGAAATTCTTGAACACTTCACTGTAGTTCCAGAATTTCTAGCAAATTTTACAAAATTGACTACCTTTGGAGAATAACCTGCAAAATGAAAACCTGGTTAGAAAATTGAGCATTACTGCTCTATTTTTTGATTTTGTTGCTTGTGGGAAGCTGACTGCCTTCCTTCCAGTTTCTTCTTCTCTATTTGGAGTAGGTGTGTACATGCTGAGGCAGTGACAGTAACTGATGGGGGCCAATGCAGAAAGAGCTTTGTTTCTCCTTATATCCTTTATGTTCTCTTCTTAAAACTGTATTGTATTTGATGTGGTAGATTTGTCTATATTTTCTCTTCTATTGTGTTTACTGTATACTTCTCAAGTTCTACTTGTAAGTTGTTATTTGGTGCTTCTTTCTTCCTGCAGAAAATATCCAAAACTAATATTGAGAAACGGAAAAAGTTGAAGAATCCTCACACTGCTGGAAAAAGAAGTTTTGCTTTAGTTCACTCTAAGTTGGTGTGTAACTAGCAAATCAAGAAAATATATTTCTCAGTTTTGGCTCATGTTTAACTAACGCAATTCCATGTGACTAGGAAAATAATAAGGGAACTTCAGATCCTTTAACACCAAAGGAAGTCGTTGTAGCTACAAGAAAAAGAAAAGCTGGACGATCATACAAGTGCTCAGATGAAGACACAGCTAGTAAAATTGTGCGAATTATACTTAATTATTGTTATATCGAGATCAATCGTATATTTCTGTTAGTTTACTTGTTATTTACTTGAATTCTATATTTTTGAATTTGCTTTGTAGGCTGAAATAGAGGATATAGAAGCACAAAAAATTGAAAATGGCAATGAGTCCATAGAGGCATTTGCAGCTGTCATGGAACCTGAACATCTAGGGCGTTTGAGGTTGTATGGACGGGGGGTTACAAGAACTTCTTTGAGAGGGAAAGTAGGATGTTTTGAACACTCTTCAAATTCCACAAATTGTTTGCAAAAAATGGAGGAGAAAATACATAGAATGAAAGAAAAAATTGAGGAACAAAAGACAACTATTCGTCAAGAAGTTGTTGCGAATGTTCTTGCACGACCTCAACGTTCAGGAATTAATATTGATGCTAACATTATTCTAGCGGCATTGGGTGATAATTCACCCGGAGAAGTTTTATCTTCACAATAAACAACTTTGCAACCAATTCGTCGTCCATCTACCGGTAGCATCAAAGAAGGCCAGCTTATTACAGGTATTAACTCATTGACAATTTAATAATTTTTGTGAGTTTCTGATGCCTTAGGTTGTTGAAATAATTTGTTGATGCAGTAATCTCTGGAGAGTTGAATTCTATCATTTGTCCATTGCTGATTCTGGACTTTTGGGAAGATTGTTTTATGTGTCAGTTAGCATAGTGAAGTGACCTTTGGTTGATGTATGTGTACGCATTGTCCAAGGGATTTAGTTAAGGTGCGCACCCAAGATTTGGCTAGGACAACACTATATTTAACAAGTATGATCAACTGTTTAGCCCTTTTGAGAAATTTGTTCTTGTGTTGCATGTTCGACTTGTATCCTTTCGTTGGTGAAAATATAGATGTACCAATCCATTATAGCCTACACACGTAATATTTTGATGAAGAACTATAACGTGCAATAGTTGTAACAGTACACATTTGCTGTTGGAATTGAGTTGCTTTGAAATGGAGTTGGAGGTTTTGAATACTAATATCATTTGAAAATGTAAAACCTTTCAGTTGTCTTATTGAAATATTGGAAGTTAGAAAATATTTAGTTTCTTGTTTGACATTCAGGCTTTGAATCATATACTTTGTGATTCAAACATCTTAAAAATTTCTTTGTTTAATCATTTATTGATCGTCATTTGTAGGTGCAACGACTGCAGATGAAAGGAGTGATGAAGACCTTACCTGAGTATTGTTGATCGTTGCTAGACTTTCTCATTATGTTCTAGGATATTTTAGTGTAGAATTTTTTGTACGCAAACTCATCTATTTCAACTTAGATATTGTTGATCAAACAATGTATTCATATTTTGTTATGGATAATGCTAGCTAGTTTGATATTTCAATGTTATTTTGTAGTTTATATAAGTTATGGTGTATGAAATTTGTTATGGATAATGCTAGCCAGTTTGATATTTCAATGTTATTTTGTAGTTTATATAAGTTATGGTGTATAAAATTTTGTTGCAAGGGAAATATTCCTCATTCAGGAGCTATAAATATATATGAAATTAATAGGAAGAGTTGTTGCAATAGACAATATAACCGTTGCAACAGACCTAGCAAAAAATAATAGAAGCCCCTAATAACTGTTGCAATAGATCACAAAAACCGTTACAATATATTATTAAAACCGTTGCAATAGTCGTAAAATATTGTTGGCACACATATATTGGAACGGTTTATAACCGTCTCAACAAAGTACAAAACCGTTCCACAGATTGATGTAACGGTTTCATAACCGTTACAATAGCAATATATGGGGACGGTTGTGTAACCGTTCCACATAACCGTTCTAATTCTATGGTAACACTAAATCCGGAAACGACTACTTAACCGTCCCACTAGATCTACAGGGTCGATTTGTGCATTTATTGGAACGGTTTTAGAAAGGTTGCCCTAGGCTTTATTTCTAGTAGTGCTCCTTAGTTCAACACTTGTACATTAAATATAAGACATTATCCAAGTATCCCATGAATCATTTAATATCTTTTTATATTTATTAGCCCAACAATTCACTCCTTAGTTTAATATATTTTCCAAGTGTGCTAGAGGACTTTTCTTAGTCGACGTAACTCTTTGTTTTCATTTTCTTTTTCATTAGCTTCTATGATTCAAACGCAAATTACTAGATAAAATAATTACCCTTAAGCATTTCATTAACCATGTACTATTTCATTACTCTTGGTTCGAATTTACTCAAATTACATCCTTAAACTCAAAATTAACCCGAATTAATTATGAAAATTCACGGTGCTTTACAGAAAAGATCAAAACAAACATCAATTAACTAATAAGAACTTCATTTACAAACAAACATTACTTAATTAATAATAACTTATATACACATAAATGTAACTTAACTAATAAGGATTTTACATACAAAAATATAATATTCCCACAAATGGAAGTTTCAGCAAATAGAATAAGCACAAAAATAATTGCAAAAACTAAAATATCACATATTTCCGGTCCTTGTATAGTTCGGACATCTTTCCCAACCATAGCACTTATAACTCTAGGTTTTCTTATGCTAAAAATATTTCTTTCATTGATTGCTTAAAAAGTAATATACTCGTTTTTTTACCATAAATCACTACCAAGAGTCATACCAGGCAAATTATCGAACAACATCCATAACACTCTTAATACTGAGTGGACTGTCTTTTGACCCCACAATAATTACAGGACGCAATTTCACAACTTCTGCAATTGATGACGTGATCCTTAAACTAGTACTGACTTTACATTTTTACTTTTTAGTTGTAATTGATGATGCCTTCCTTTTCTTAGTCTTATCGCTACTCTCATTTGTGTCTCTTTTTTCAGTTACATCTGGTTCTTCTGTATTAATAAGTTCCAATTCTCTCCTGTATTATTTCTTAAGTCATTCTCCATAATAACCTCCTCATTACTTGTTGGAGTTTCAAACTCAAATTATTTCTCAGGATGAAACCAATTACTTCCAAGTATGCTATTGGGTAAAACTCCAGATGATGGCGCAAATGCATGTTCTCCTGTGGAAACAACAACTTTAAATAAATTTTTATCAACTCTCGATATTGTAAACCTTTGTCTCTGAATTTCTTTACATTTATATTCTCCTATATTCATGGAAGAATAATTTAAAAAATATTAGCCTTTGAAACAAAATAATAATTCATTATGTTTAAGCAAAAATAAATGTAAAAATTCTTAATACATTTATCTACTCTACCATTCATCACTTGCTTGAATTGTCTTTTTCTCGCAATCCCATTCGAAGTCAGTCTCCTTTCTAACTAAAGTTTTCCAATCTTTCCAAATAAGTTTCAAATTATCCCATTTGTTCTTCAGTTTGGTCTTATCATAATTTTTTCAGTCTTGTCATTAAAGTTTTGCACTAAGTTGGACCATCTTATTCTGTTAAAATGAGTGCCAGTACGATTTTCAGTAGTAATTTTTTTCACACATAAATTTAAAAATAATTTTGTTATTTCTGCATCCCATTTAGCCTTCTCACTATTGTTATCTTATGTCACTTTCTTCCTCATTATCTGGTAAATATGCATTGAAAAACATGAAATAAATAAGTAAAGAAGCAATCATGACAATATTTTCCATTCTTCAAGCCAAATGTAGGAGAAACAACACGTAAGAAATGAAAATGACTTTACTAGAGATGCCTTTATATGAGCTAACATTGCACTTAATGGAGCTTAAAACATTACTTTGTTATCATTATGATTCGCTTTATGCTCTTCCAATCCACAATATTACTGTCATATGAAGCTTGGTTTATCATGAAAGTTTGCAACCTAATTTTTTTTTTTTTTCCAACAACAAATGAACTCATTATATCCCAAAAATTAAAAATCAGTGAAGACAACAAAAGGATAGAAATGAACCTCATTATCATGTTACTCTGAACTTTGATTACTTTACAGCATTGAAGTAAAAAAAAAAGACAGAATCTGCGGACAAGTACGAACGGAAAAACCTCGCCGAAAAAGCGAACGGACATCTCCATTGTTTCTCGACCCAAAACATTGTTGTTTTATGAGGAAAATGGGGCTGTTTTCTAGGTGTTCTAGCTGGGTTTTGATGTTCATTTTGGGTGGAAAATGGGACTATTTTAGCTGGGTTTTTTTAGCTATTTTTCGGCTGCATTTTTGGTCTGATTTGGGGTGCATTCGGCAACTTTTAATGGTGGTTTCTGGGTCGTTTTTTTTTTTGATTGCTTGCAGACAGCTTTTTCAGCTGCGCTTTTTCTTTCAAATGATGCTAAAAATCGTGGGTTTAGAAATTTGGTAATTGGGGGTGAGTGGCTGCATTTTTGTTTCTCAGCTTTAGAAATTTTGGAGTTTGGAAAGGTGATGGTGCCATTTTCTTCAAGAGAGGGGTCCTCCCTTCTCCTCTGTTTGCAACCTATTGAGTTTTGGACTTGTTGGTATTTTTTTTTGTCTAGGTGTTTGATCATCAAAGGAGATAGATTTGAATGGAGGGAGTACCTAATTAACATCAACAACAATAACCCAATATAATTCTATTTAGTGGAATCTGGGGAGGATAGTGTGTATGCAGACCTTATCTCTACCCTGAGGTAGAGAAACTGTTTCCAAATAGATCCCGGCATCCGTCCCTCCAAGAACTTCCCACCTTGCTCTTGGGGAGACTCGAACTCACAACCTTTTGGTTGGAAGTGGAAGAAATACCCAATTAGATTACCCTAAATAGTATGTCTAATATCCACTATTTTTTGACACAATAAACACTTTTCATTGATTTAGCATTTACATACAGTTACTATATTAAGTAATAAGTATACTCAAATTATTTTCCTTATGAAGTTTTCAGAAGAGATTTACACATTAAATTTTCAAAAGAAAAAAAACACTAAAAAAAGGCTTAAATACAACTTGATATCTTTTGACAAAGTAGTCTACGAAATCAAATGTCTTCCTGCTCTATGTGGTCTATTTGGGACTAAATGTTAGAATTTTACAAGGTATCACACTATAAAGTCTTCTGGAATAGACACAATTTAATCTACCCCCGAAATATTAGACACTCCATTGTTGATCTCGGATTAGGAAGGCCAAAAATATAATTTTTCTCAATGTTAAGAACTCCAATATTGATCACCCCTACATACAACTCTACTTTTATAAAATAACAGACAAAATCTCCCGATAAATGCATATACACATCACATAGGCAAAAAAAAAATGTCTTAACATCTCGAAGAGAAATTCGAACTCGACAAAAAGCAAAAAGACAAATTAACAATAGATTACGAAAAAAAATCTAAAGGGAGTGGTCTTACGGTATTCACCCATAGTTCCTCTATTCAAAATATAATATAATAAGTCTTATATTAGGGAAAACACACAAGAATAAAGGGGCAAAGAACACATACCGTGAGAAAAAATGCAGTTTAATTGAAAAAATATCAAGTTGGATCAACAATTTCCCTTGCTGTTAAAGCGATTTGTTGTTGACATAAGGGATCAACCCTAAGATATTATAAAGCTATTGCTGGGGAGAAGCGCGACTTGCTTGCTGAAGAGGTTAGGCTTAAAGTGGAAAGGTTATTTTGGTATTTATAATCTTTAACTAAGGATATTTTTGCTATGCAAAAATGCAAAATTGCTTCTGCTTCTGTTTTGGATAGAAGCTACTTTTTTCTGTTTTTTTCAAAATTATTGCTGCTTCTAGCCAAAAATACTTTTTTCTCCCTGAAAAAGCGTGTCCAAACACCTCAAATAAAGGAAAAAAAATACTTTTTTGAAGTAAAAGAAAAAAACTTTTGGCTCATGGAGAAGCTTAGTCAAACAGGCTATTAGTCATTGCTAGTGGAGGTAGGCTAGTTTAGAGATGATGAATAAGCAATGGTAACTGATGGTGATAGTTAATGATGGTTGTATGTGTTGGTTATGGGCTTGGCAAGGCTTGCGAGCATAGACAAACATTGGTCCTAGAGAGAAAATACGAAAGAGCCACAGGAACAAGCAGCCAAATAGCTTGTTGGAAGACTTTGTCTGGAACTATGGAGAGGGATATGTGTCTAAAGAACAGTGGATGCAAGGAGACTGTCAGTACTAACAGTATCAGTATTGTTAGTGGAATAGTAGGCTTGTTGTTAGTGCATTCTATTGCTTTCTCTCCACTCTTCTCTATCAGAGGACCCAATCTCCATAATCCCACCTGAACCACCTGACCCCTCTACGGAAGCCACTCAAATTGAGATAGAAGAGGACACTCCTCACAAAAAAAAATTATTTCAAAGAGATCATACTGGAAAAGGAACTTAAATTTCTCCACTTCATATGAACTAACCCGCTCTCCCCCTGTTCAAATTAAATGCAGGGAATATCCCCCATTCCCTTGACAAAGAAAGACAAGAACATGTTGTACTTCCTCTGGAAACACTCCTTAATAGTGAAATAATTTGGAGAAAAAATTCCCCCACCAGTTGTTGCGAGCAAAGCTTGTACAACTATGAAAACCCATTGAACCTATAACACTAACCGATCTGGGTAGGATTTTTTCATTATCAAATTCATCATTGAAGTAAGCATGAAGAAGGTTCTAACAGAGGGGCCTTGGTTTTGTGACGGGCCATTTTCTATCTATACGAAGGTGGGAACCTAACTTTGTTTCAGCAGAATCCAAACTAGCTATTATAAATATTTGGATCAGATTCTCATAACTTCCAACGAAATTTTATGATAGAGCAATTCTAGAACAAGTGGGCAACAGAATTGGCAAACTACTAAAATAGACACATGTACCTCCTCCATGCTAGGATTTGTGTCTAGGTTCCACTCGACATCCCCGTCACCACCTCTGTTACCATTGACACCCACAATCAACCCATCCTATATGAAGGGGAAGAAATACTTTGCAAGGGATTTGGAAGAATCAGAGCAACGACATAATCCCAGACAAAGATTCTCTATGGTAAACAATCCCATTCACACAGAATAAAAAAGGAACAAGGGAAACTGCACACACCGTCCAGCCGGAGCAACAACGGAGCAAATCCCAACCAGGTAAAACTGTACAGTAAAGTCATAGGTATGTTCCTTGACCCGGTAGACACCACCACTAACGTCAGTAGCCCTAAGGTCCAAAAATAATTGGACCCGGGTAACTAGTTGGGCTCTCTAGGGCGGGCTATGGGGAACCCGCAAGATTTGAGGCCAACATGGGCCAATACTGATAAAGGCACAACATCACAAGCGGACCAAGTCAAATCAACTGCCCCCACATACGCCCAAATTACTGGCTGAAACGACATCTACCTAAGTCAGGAACAATTCCAAAAGATGCCAAATCAGAAAATATATCCACCCCTAAAATCCCAACCCAATCTACAAAAATGGGATTAAAGATTCCACTCCCTCTTTTTGACTCTGGTTCCTCCGAATCAGATACTCTTACAAATAGATAGAGTATCTCTTTTTTGGAAAGAGATCATTTGTCAGTGCAATCCCATCCTAAAATGGCCCACACTTCCCCGAAAGGCCATTATACCGTGCCTACGACTACACTACACACAATCCACCCCCAATTCTTCTCCAATTACCTCTTCCAATAAAGGTAATCAAGTGCCTATTACAAATCCAGTGCCCAATACTATCAATGAGGTGACACCTAGTGTCAACCCCTTAAGATTAATTACAGAAGGCAAATCGCCACACATAAAATCCAAAGAAAAGATGGATTATAAATGAGCATCTTCCTCATTTTTCATTACTCAAAACCAAACCAACAGTCTCATTCAAGCTAGCTCTTTCCAAGGAGAACAACCATCCTTCCTCTCAAGCACAAACCACAACCCCGCTAATCATATTATCCACGCCACTTTCACCGGAGCTCATGCCATAATCGTGGTTGGAAATGGCCTTCCAAGGACACTCCCAAAACCTCCAAATGATGGTAGAGTCTGTTCTGATGGAAATAACCATCCAAAACCTCGATACCTAGCTTGTCTGGCGACCCAGCTTCTCTATCATGGTCTTTAAAACTTTGGACACTAACTATGGATGTCCACACTACTCAAAGCCCAGTACATGAGGAACCGACAACTCCTGTCTATGAAGGAAATCAACACTCTCATGCGCCCGTTTTGCCAGATTATGCCTTTCCCCCTTATTAATCTGGAAACTCTAGTCCCCTTTCCATCCTTCCAACTTTGGCCACCAATAGTCCAAGTTTCCCAACCAACACCCCAACCGCTGTCACCCATCAAATTATTAAATAGGGGCATCACCATGACATTGGACTATCTCAGAGAGTCCAATGTGAACCTGAAGAACATGCTAGAAAAAATAGGGATGCCTAAGATAAAGGCTTTACCCATACAATAACCCTTGGAGATAGAATTCAAAGAGAAGTCACGTGAAATGCTTATTGCTCTGTGCCCCAAAAAATGCATAAGCTACAAACTCGATCTCCGAGTGCCCTCAGTTTCAAGCTCAAAAAACTCAACAGTGACACTGGTTCCTCTAGTGGGCATATTGAAGCTAACCCCATTGAGCAAGTGGGAGGGAATCAAAATTAAAGCTCCAACCTAAAAACCCCCGTTAATGAATTTCATAATATGTAATGCTAGAAGGGCCAATAGTGCTGAGTTCTATAGGCATCGTGCATCTATGGTGAAGCTCTATAACTCTTCCATGCTTATCTTGCTGGAGAAAAGTATGGCAGACCACAAGCACCTTACTACTAACCTCAAATTTGATGCTCAATTCCAGTCCCCTACTGTAGGCCATCCAGGAGGTATTTTGCTTATGTTGAAATATGAGCTAGTTAAGCTTGAGGAAGTTGGCACAACTCCACAGGGGGTGCATGTTATGGTTAAGGTACTCCCCTCCTCCCCTAAATGGTTTTTTTCTGCTATATATGCTAGTAATCGTGTTAACAATTGGAATAGACTTTGAAATTTGTTATAGGAATTGAAATTTGTGTATAGCGGTAGTTGACCTATTGGGGGAGACTTTAATTAACTCCTAAAAGCTAGAGATAAGTTTCGAAGCAATAACTTGAACAACTAATAGAAGCAACATGTTCGGGAAATGATTGAACATTTGTAAACTAGTTGATCTAGGATTCAAAGGTTCAAAATACACCATGGCTGGCTGCACCACACTATACAAATATTCCCCAAGTAATATACAATACATCTATTTTTCTTCCTATATTATCAATCAAATTGACAAAATTCAAAGAAACTTTATTTGGAGAACAACCCTTGCCAAAAGGAACTCCACATGGTTAAGTGGGCCACTGTCACTAAACCAAAGAATATGGGAGGCTTAGGCCTCCATCAAGCACATCTAAAGAACAAAACTTGTCATACCAGTCTAGCTTGGAGACTCTATAATAACACAAACTTCATATGGGCTAGGATGTTCATGGGAAAGCACTGCAGTGGAGGAAGGAACATGGCAGTGTGTCCAGGAGGGCTGGAATATATGCATTAAAAGCTCTAGATGGGTGGTTCACAAAGAAGATATGGTTAGATTCCTTACTGGCATATGGCTTCCAACATGCAACCATTAGGTACAATCCTTATAGATCCATGGCATCATAATGACATGAACACCAAGATAAATGAAATGTACTCCAATGAGTCTTGGGATTTCACCTCCATCTCCTACCCAAGCCCTCATGACATCAACATCATAATCCAAAACACTTTCATCCCCAACTCTACCACTGCTGAGGACCAACTCATCTGGAACCTTAGCTCCAATGGCTTGTTTAGTGCTAAATCTACCTACTCTTACTGTAGGCTTGTGCAACCATATGACAAATCTTAATATACCACCCTTTTCTATTGCAAACTGGGAAGGCACATGGCATAAACTTCAAAATGTTAATTTCAATGCTTGCATTAGCTGGAAACAGCTATTGCCTTTTTGCATACGTTCCATATAGCTTACCAAAAACTCTAATGTTTTTTGAGAAGAAAAGGAATCATATTAGTGTCCACCAAACAATTTCTAATATTTTTTAATACCATCATGTTGTTGTCCCACAAAGACCTGCTACAAGCACTAGCACCCTATACTTGAAGTGGCAACCACCAGACATAGGCTTTTGTAAGTTGAACACTAATGGGGTTGCATGCCTTAATATAGGGAAATAGGGTAATGAGAGGGGAGTATTCAAAAACAATAGGGGCGACTGGGTTTTTGGCTTCATGAGGGGTGATCGCTACCGACTCGACACTACACAATGGTAGGAAGATCGGGTCGCAATAGCTTTTACCCAAATAGTGGTTCGGGATCGAATTTCCACAGGGAGCTTGGAATGGAGTTGTATTGTCTGTCTAGCCTAGAGTTGCGTATATGCTTCTAATTATAATTCTAACATTTTTGGGGTTTTTTATATTTATCACTACTGTTATAAACTAATAAGTAAGGCTAAATTAAGCTATAAGAATATTGCTAAGTTGTGTTTGATATAGAGAAAGGGACTAGGGTCGTGACACTACCTAGGTGGCTAGTCAACGGGTAGAAGCTACTGAGGGGACATTGATATATTTGGAGCTTTTGCTATAACCATTGCACATTTGTACCCATTCTCACACCTCTCAGTAGAGAGAACGATTTTTTCCAATTGGCTCTCTCGAGAGCAATTGGTTAGGCCAATTAGACCAAGCAACTAGGGTTCAAGTAGGGTAATTACTCTCTCGAGGTTTAACCCGTTAATTGGGACTACCATTTCTCATGGGTCCATCCCAATTCCTTGTTGGGTCAATTTTAGGGTCATGGACTTTCTTTCTCAAGAAGCGTTAGACCCACTAAGCTTGAATTTGTGTTTGTAACTACAAATTCGAAATTGAAACACAAAATTAACCCAAATAACAAACATCCAATCTCAATCTCACCCTAGATGGCAACACCCATCAACTACCCACACTAGGATTGAGCCATAACCCTAGCTAATGGGTTTAGCTAGACATAATTAAAGAAGAAACAGGAGAAATAGAAGAACAACTAAACATATTAATTAATTGCTAAGAAGAAACTACAAGAATCTATTGAGAAATTAATGCTTAAATGCCAAAATAGGCTAAAACTTTGGTTCTCACGAGCGCAACTCAATATCCGGTACAAAACTTTCCCTAAAAATGGTAAAATGTTCTACTTATAGTGGATGGAAAAACTGGACAAAAATACCCATGCGGGGTCAGCGCGGACCTCGTAAAAAGGTTGCGCGGCCGCGTTAGCTCTTGAACTCATGAAATTTAACTCTCTGAAGTTGAGGATCACGGACCGCGCAACAGTGCAGCGCGGCCGCAGGAGCTCTGGCGTGGACCGCGTGTGTGTGACTGCGGCCGCGTGGCTTGCTCTGGACCCAAACTGGCATCTCTCTGAATATCTTCACGCGGGCCGCATGACAAAGTGGCGCGGCCGCGTGAGCTGAACGCGGGCCGCATAAATCCAACCGCGGTCGCGTGGAGAGAGCCCTGAATATACACTTCTCTGAATCTCCTAGTGCGGCCGCGAGCACTTTTGTGCGGTCCAAACTAGGCTCTTTTTCTATAACTTTACTTGGCCTTTGATACTTGAGCAGGTTTCACTCTGTTTTGAGCCGATCTTTGACATTTCAGTCACTTTGTCGCTCAAACCTGTAATCAAGCACAACCTGTGAGCATTTTGGGACTATTTTGTAGCAAATTATACTTAATGCATAGGCAAGTAGGGCATAAAACACGTTAAAATCCTACTTATCAACTCCCCCAAACTTAAACCTTTGCTTGTCCTCAAGCAAACAAAATAAGACCCGCCCCTTAAAGGAACATCCAAGTAATTCCAACTATCCTAATGTAACCTCAACAAGCATGAATTGGAACTAACAATTTCCCTCAATATGAATGCATCATTAACATATTTTAAACTTTGAAAACTATGGATCAAGTGTGACACAAAAGCATCAAGAGTTGACACATTTCATCAAAGCACTTTTCTCAAATACCTTGGTCATTGTGGAACCCAAAGTCACACACCCTCAACTCTCCCCAAGCGAACCTCACCTTTTAAAGTATTGACACACAAACCGAGGTTGATGGACTTTCACTCATCTCTCTCAAGATGAAAGTCACAAGTCCGGCTCTAGGTACCATATGCTTGCCCCTTATGTAAGTATCCACTAATATAGGCTCCCTTCAACTCGAAATCATATAGGGCTTTTGCGGAGTCATTGTGAAGGCTTTTGGGTAAGGGTAGGACATGTTTTTGTTCAAATGGGTTCAATCTTCCCTTAAGCACTTCCTTTGATTCATTTTGGCACACTTTCTTGACTCATTTGAGTATTTCACTTCTTTTCAAGGGGTTAGAGGGACACATTGTCACTCTTTCTTATGCAATTCAAATCATTTCTCCTTTTTCTACTTTTTCCATGCCTTTTTCACTTTTGTTTCCCTTGAATCCCCTTTTTATTCTTTTTAATATTGGTCTTTCTTTTTGTATTTTTCTTTTCTTTCTTTTTCATTGATTTCCTTTCCTTTTGCTTTTGTACCTTTTACCACTTTGTTTCCTTCCTTGTCTCTCCTCCTCCAAACTTAGATATTTGCCATTACTCAAGGGAAGATTTTGGGTGCCAAGAGAGGGTATCTTTTACAACGGGTATAGACTTGTAACATTGGTTCTTGAAAGAAAAAGGTTCAAGGCTCGAAAGGGTTAACTAGGGATCATTTCACTGGTAGGCCATTGAATTGTTCAACTTAACATTGGGATCAAGGAGAGCCTATAATCGCTTCTCAAGTCAAATTTCACCTAGGATCTTGCCTCAACAAACATTCAGGGCAAGATCTAGACCATTAGCTCTGGACTTGGACTCACAATTCGATTCCTCACCACACATATAAGGGGATTGCTAAAGACATCGAGTCGAGGGCCCACAACGACCTCAGTTATGATTCAAGTGCACAATGGTCCAAAAAACCACATGATGATTGTTTGGTCAACACAAGAGTCTCAAGGTCACGACTTTCACCATCCTAAACACAACATTATGTCTTTGATTATGGGATCTAAGGAAAATGTGTTAGGCCCAAGTGAAGCTTTTCCTGAGGTACCCTTAACTACGAAATATCAGAAACAAAAGAAAAATCAAAAGCAGACTCAAACCCTTAAGAAGGTAGTTACCACATCTATCATTAGGAAGAGCCACCTGGTTCGCACTATACTCCACCCTTGGAAAGAACCGTGGCATTAAGAAAACCAAGGGCTTATTGAAAATGTAAAAAATAAAACAAAAGGCTACGAGCATATCTACAAAGCTAAAAAGCAAAAATAAATTCGAAAATAGAAAAACAGAATGAATATGTACAATAGGGGAGTAGAATATACAATGAGGGATGAATATATACCGAATGTAACTTTATATACATACCAAAAGAGAATAAAAAGTATGAGAAAAGTAGCTAAAAGTAAACTTATATACAGATCAACTGGAAAATCAAATCAACAGAACATAAAATGAGAATCTAATATGTATAGTCATCCAGATAATCCAAAAAATAGTAGGGCGCACCCCCACGAGTAAGAGCTGGTATTGTCCCCAATGCCAACTACACAAATAAGCACAAAAAGTCAATGAAAGGATATAAAAGAGCTCCCTAGGCCTGGTCCATCTGCCTGGGATCCTTAGTGGACCCTGATCCTTTATATGGGCGGGAACCTCAGACTGGTTCCCGGCTTGCTACTGCTCTGCTGCTGGGACAGGGGCCTACTCCCGGACTAGCTGAATATCGGGTGCATCACTGGAGGGTCTCTACAAGCTCAATCGCTACACCCTCTGTACTGGGAAGCTTCCTCTTCTTCCTTGGAGGCCTGGGTGCCTGCTCCTGCTGTGGCTCTGGTGTTGCTGCTAGAGGAGCTGAATCCTCAAATAACAAGTCTAAAGGCAGCTGATCTGCCAATAGCTTGTCCACATCTACTCTAAGCACCTTTACCGACTCCTTAGACGCCCTTGACTTTCTCATCTTTTTGTGCTCCTTGGCAAGCTCCTTCAGAGCTTTGCCATGTGAATCTACCACCTTAGTCATGTCGCCCTGAATCTCCATAATCTTCTCCTGGTTGGCTAGGAGCTTCTTCAATGTATCCTCAATAGACTGAGAAATCTGAACAGTGGCTGGTGCTGACTGGGCCTCAACTGAAGTAGCCAATGTGGACAACTTGGATGTCGCAGCTGACATCCAGTTGTTTAAACTGGCCAAAGTCATTGTCAACTGATGGGCTGTGAAAGGGTTGGTCCGGGAAGAAGGGACTTTCAGGCCAGCTGAAGAACTAGGACCCGCTGAAGAGGAGGGCACATCATCAGTAATGGTGGCATCTAGAATGGAGGGAAGCTTTGTAAAAGGCTCAACAACAGACTCTACCGCAACTGGCTCCTCAGACTGGCCAGTCAGGGCAGAGGTGGGTGCCTTGTGTTTCTTGTCCTTTGGGTTGTCCGGCCCCTGAATGCTGAACCAAGAGAACGGGGACACTGGGCAAACTTTCACATCATAGGACTTCTTCTTTACCTTCTCATCCTGGAAATACATGGTGAGAGTGTTGGGATATGGATAGTTCCAATTACTGTCAACCCCCACTGAAGTGATCGCCCTGTACATCACATTCCCCACATTGACAGGGAAGCCTGCCATGATAGAGCAATCAGCACAGCACATGGGAGTGGGATAGTCTGGTCATGGGAAGTGGGGTCAAGCCTATTGCACACAAATGTAAGCCACCCTCTAGCTTCGAAGTTCAAATTCTTCCTCAAAATCTTCACCCCCGCTTGTATCCAATCCGAAACAGTACCCGAATGAGACAAATACTTAGCCAACCATGGGCGAACCTCTTTCTTCATCTCCAACTTCTCATTGTATTGGGTCTCATCTTCATCGTCAAAACCCATGAATGCCTTCCCAGAAAACACTATATTTTTGTCTCGCACTTTGGTCGCAATTGAGCCCTTTTGGTTGTGGGCTACATTGCAATAAAATTCCTTGACCATGTGCTCGTTGGCGTCTATCAACTCATCTCTAAAATGCTCCCACCCTACTCTGGTATGAAATTGCTTGTGTACATTGGGGAGTATGGGCAATAGGTCTCGTGCGATTATGCTCCTCTCTGTAATCAATTTTCTTTTTGGCCACAATTCTCTGAATTTGTGGAAGGCCACTTGGCTAACAAAGCGGTCTTCCCAAACCTCAGCTTTTCTTGTTCGTTCAATACGACCAATCTCGGGCACCCCACTGTTCGAAACCTCATCATCACTCTTAGTCCCCCCTGCTGCACTCTCCCCAGATACTGAAGTTGTGGGGGAGGTAGAGTATTTGCCAATACCCGCTGCTAACCCACAGACGACTCAGACTGTACATTTTGTAGAGCTTGGGTTGTAGGTGGAGCTGGAACTGAGGGGGCTTGCCCCGAGTCAGCTAAGAGGTCATGAGAAGGTAGATACTCACTCCCCAACTGATCATCATCACTCACGACTTGTTTTCTTGTTTTTAGTTTTGGTCGGGGAGTGGGTTTGTTTCCCTTTTCCTCCCCGAGAGGAGTCACCTCGTTCGGGTTGTTTTGCACCTCGACCTCTTTGTTTTACCATTTTCCGCAAACAAACATGTCTAACTTTGTTAGTTTAAGCACAGGCAGTGAATCAGCTTTTAAAAATAAGTGCAGCACAGCAGATGAGCAGAATGCAGAAACCATTATAGAACAAGTCACCGTGGGCCACACAATCAGGGGTACGGCCGCGTTAGAGGCACCACGGGATGCGTGAAAGTGATCGCAGACCGCATTGAACAAACCTAGAAAAACACACCTCTCTGAATCTTCTACCGCGGGCCGCGCAAAAGTTTAGCGCGGCCGTGTTAGGCCAGCGCAGACCGCACAAATAGGGACGCGGCCGCACTGGAAGCATACTACATATCATATCAAAAGCCGCCGTGGACCACACCAGAGGTAGTGAAGCCACGTCAGGGCCATGTGGACCGCGAGAAAATGACCGCGGCCACACTGAGCCAACGGTTAGGGATCGAGTTAGGGTTTGACAAATTCGTCCATTTTTGTTCAAGTTTTTGAATCCTAGTTGTCCCTACTCAATTACCCAACATGAAAATCATGCTGAGCATTCAAAACTAACATAAAAACTAACCTAATCATTAAACCTAAGAAAAACTGAAAGAAAGAAGAAGCTACAACTACTGGGAAGCAAACAAAAATTTAAAATACAAACTAATTAATGATACTTGTAATAAATGTTACCAGGAATATGAAGAATCAAAGCACTCGATGCAAACACACAAGAATGGTCTCACAGATGAACAATAGAATTTTAGGGCTCAAGTGTTCAAATTGCAAAAAGTGTAAAATGAGGCCTAAGGTCCCTATTTATAGAAAACTGTGGGGCCCCGAACTTACCTACCAGCACGGCCACGTAAAACTGACCGCGGACCACGCTGGGTTTAATGTTGAACCCTTGCAAGAAGCAACCCACGCGGACCGCACAAACAGGGACGCGACTGCGTGAGACCATCGCGGAATGCATTAAAACGACCTCAACTGCGTGGATAACTTCGGAGAACAGACACCTTCAGCTCATGTCAGTGCGGACCGCGCAAAACTTACCGCGGCCGCACTGGCAATCTTCAAAGACTGTGCATTTTTTTTACACTTTGTTTTTCACTACTTCAACACAATCTCTGCAACATCTCACAAACAATTAGCTCAAAAATCCTAATCTACAAAGAAAATCAAAGAGAAATAAAATGACATGGGTTGCCTCCCAAGAAGCGGCTGATTTAACGTTGCGGCACGACGCTTGTTACCGTCATATCACTTCAAATAAATGAGGGACACCACGTGGTTGTCATCAAACTTTCCTAAATAATGCTTGGCACGATGCCCATTGACCCGAAATATTTCACCATTCTTGTTCTTGAGATCAAGAGCACCAAAAGGAGTCACATACACCACTTCAAATGGCCCACTCCATTTTGACTTGAGCTTTCCCGGAAATAATCTCAACCGAGAGTTGAAAAGAAGAACCATATCACCAACCTTGAATTCCTTTCCCCGAGCATATTTGTCGTGAATATACTTCATCTTGTCCTTATATAAGGACGAGCTGGAGTAGGCATGAAATCTAAACTCATCAAGCTCATTTAGTTGCTCAACCCAGAGATTTGCCGCAACATCCCATTCTAAGTTCAACTTTCTCAATGCCCACATAGCCTTGTTATCCAATTCCACCGGAAAGTGGCAAGCTTTACCAAACACCAACCGATAGGGAGACATACCGATTTGGGTCTTGTAAGCCGTCTGATAGGCCCAAAGAGCGTCATCCAGTTTCTTCAACCAATCAGTCCTATTAGCATTTACCGTCTTGGACAAGATACTCTTTATTTCCCGATTGGAGACTTCCACTTTACCACTAGCTTGAGGGTGATAGGGGGTGGTCACTTTGTGATTAACTCCATACTTAGCAAGCAATGACAAAAGCCTTGTTGCAAAAATGGGACCCCCCATCACTAATGATAGCACGAGGGGTGCTAAACCTTGTAAAGATACTCTTTTTCAAGAATGCCACAACACTTCGGGCTTCGTTGTTGGGTAATGCCACAACTTCAACCCACTTTGAAACATAGTCCACCGCCACGAGAATATAAGTGTTCCCACAAGAGCTCACGAACGGACCCATGAAATCAATGCCCCAAACCTAAAAAATATCCACCTCGAGAATCTTATTGAGAGGCATCTCATCTTTTTTTGAAATTCCACCGGCTCTTTGACATGCATCACATATCTTGACCAAGTCACTGGCATCCTTAAACAACGTCGGTCAATAGAAACTGCAACTCAAAACCTTTGAAGCCGTCCTCACCCCTCCATGATGGCCACCATAGGGAGAGGAGTGACAAGCCTCCAATATGCTCAATTGTTCACCTTCAAGGACACATCTTCTTATCACACCATTGGTGCAAATTTTAAACAAATACGGATCATCCCAAAAAAAAATGCAAGCTATCCCGCTTGAGTTTCTTCCTTTGGTTGGAAGAGAGCTCACACGGGACATTTTCGATCACAATGAAGTTGGCGATGTTCGCGAACCAAGTCATATCACACATAGAAATGGAAAGAAGTTGCTCGTCGGGGAATGTATCATTTATCTCAATGCCATTACATGGCCTCCCTTCTTCCTCCAACCGGGACAAATGGTCTGCAACTTGATTCTCACTTCCCTTCCGGTCCACTATTTCCAAATCAAATTCTTGAAAAAGTAACACCTATCTCATCAATCTTGCTTTAGAGTCCTTCTTGGTCATCAAATACCTAAATGCGGCACGGTCCGTGTGCACAGTCACCTTTGCCCCCATAAGATAAGGTCGAAATTTCTCCATGGAAAACACAATAGCCAATAGCTCTTTGTTCGTCACCGTGTAATTTCTTTGGGCTTCATTCATCATTTTGCTAGCATAATACACGGGATGGAACATCTTATTGATCCGTTGACCTAACACCGCTCCTACCGCCACATCACTTGCGTCACACATAAGTTCAAAGGGCAAACCCTAATTAGGTGCGGTGATGATAGGAGTTGTGGTCAACTTGCGCTTCAAAATCTCAAAAGCCTCCATGCATTTTTTGTCAAAGATAAACTTGGCTTCTTTCTCTAACAATTTGCAAAGTTGGTTAACAACTTTTGAGAAGTCTTTAATAAATCGCCGGTAGAACCCGGCATGCCCAAGAACACTCCTCACCCCTTTGATGGAAGTAGGGGGAGGAAGCCTCAAAATGACCTCAATTTTTGCCTTATCAACTTCAATTCCTTGCTTCGAGATCTTGTGACCCAATACTATACCATCTTCCACCAAAAAGTGGAATTTTTCCCAGTTGAGCACAAGGTTGGTTTCTTCACATCTAGCCAATACCCTATCCAAAATTCACCAAGCATTCCTCAAGCGAATCCCCAACCATGCTGAAATCATCCATGAAGACCTCCAAGATATCCTCCACCATGTCGGTGAAAATTGCCATCATACAACGTTGGAAGGTCGCCGGAGCATTACATAGTCCAAATGGCATTCTCGAGAAAGCGAATATGCCATAAGGACATGTAAAGGTTGTCTTCTCTTGATCCTCCGGGGCAATTAGAATTTGATTGTACCCCGAGTAACCATCTAGAAAATAATAGAAATCTCGGTCCGCAAGACGATCGAGCATTTGGTCAAGGAATGGTAATGGGAAATGATCCTTTCTTGTCACCTTGTTAAGCTTCCTGTAATCCATACAAACTCTCCAACCCGTAACCATCCGAGTAGGAATAAGCTTGTTGTTGGCATTGGTCACTAGCGTCATCCCACCTTTCTTTGGTACACATTGGACCGGAGAGGTCCATGAGCTATCGGAGATCAGATAAACCACACCGACGTCAAGCCACTTGATAACCTCTTTCTTTACCACTTCTTGTATTTCCTCATTTAGTCCTGTTTGATGTTCAAGTGAAGGCCTTGCGTCCTCCTCCAAGATGATTTTATGCATGCAAAATGCGGGGCTTATCCCCCGAATATCGGCCAATGTCTATCCAATCGCCTTTTTACGCTTTTGAAGAACCGCCAAAGTGGTACATGTTAGTTAGGCAAGAAGAAAGAATAACTTGAAGAATTGAATTAGAGCCCAAAAATTCATACCTGAGGTGTGGAGGAAGTGGCTTCAACTCCAACACCGGTGGCTCCTCAATCGATGGCTTTGTTGGTGGAGTTTTGCGATTTTCAAGATCCAAAGATAACTTTCTAGGCTCATATGAATATGAACCTATACCATGCAATGCATTAATGCACTCTACTCTACCGACATCATCATTGGCATCCATGTTAAGAAGCATGGCCTCAAGAGGATCTTCAACATTTATCATGGAACTTGTGTCATCCACTATCACAACTATGACAATGTCCATAAATGAATACACCTCCGTGCTATTGGGTTGTCTCATTGATTTGCACATATGGAATACCACCTTCTCATCTCCCATATGGAATGTCAACTCACCCACTTCAACATTAACCAATGCCTTCATTGTAGCTAGGAAAGGTCTCCCAAGAATGATTGGCACTTCAAAGTCCACCTCACAATCCAATATGATTTATCAACACGAACAAGAACATCATCAATTATGCCCAAGGGTCACTTCATCGATCGATCTGCCATTTGAAGTCTCATTGAAGTTGGCCTAGGTTGTCCGATTCCCAAAGTCTTGAAAACCAAATAACGCATCAAGTTAATGCTAGCCCCAAAGTCACAAAGGGCCATGGCAAATTCCGCACTAGCGATAGTGCAAGGGATAGTGAAAGCTCCGGGGTTTTCAAGTTTTGGGGCCATAGAATGTACTATAGAACTCACTTGATGCGTCATTTTAATTGTTTCACACTCCATCGACCTCTTCTTGGTTACCAAATCCTTCATAAACTTTGCGTACCCAGCATTTGTTCAAGCGCCTCCACCCAATGGCACATTGATAGTAAGACTCTTCATCATTTCAATGAACTTTTTGAATTGATTGTCACCTTTTTGCTTTGCCAACCGTTGAGGGTAAGGTGGGGGCGTCCTAGGCAAGGGTGCCTCGGCCTTGGGCAACACCGGCTCGGGCATATCAATAATGTGTTCCCTAGACGAGTTCACGGCATCTTGAGTCTCTACCCCGGCCTCATCATCAATATCAATCAGCACATCATTAGTCACATTTGGTTCAACCACATCTTCAACATCCAAAGGCACATTGTCATCATGCAACTCAACTTCGTCATTCACAACTTGATTTTCATTCGAGGCATGCACATCACCACCTCTTCCACTCCTTGTTGTAACCACCATCACATGATTGTTACCTCCCTTCGGGTTCACTACCGTATCACTTGGTAGAGCACCCTTAGGTCGAGTATTTAATGATTGAGATATTTGGCCAAGTTGCACCTCCAAATTTCGGATAGAGATATTATTAGAAGCCAATTGGGCATCAGAGTCTTGGTTCTTCTTCATTATTTGTTCGAACATCATTTCTATTCTCCCCATAGCACTACCTGAAGAACTAGACCCTTGAGATTGAAAGGGAGGTGGATTGTTCGGTTGTTGGTACATGGGGGCCTTTGAAATCCTTGCCCCCGGTTGCCTTGATTTCCGCTATTATTCCACCCTCCTTGATTATTGTTGTTGTTACTCCAATTGTTATTGTTCCAATTCCAATTGCCTTGATTGTTACCTTGATTACCCAATTGTTGTTTTGATTGTTGTTGTTCTAATTCCCACCACCTTATTGTTAGTAGTTATTATTCCAATTACCGCCGCTTTGTTAATTGCCCCAATTTCCTTAGGGTCGCCATTGTTTATTCCCTTGATTTCCTCTATTCCCTTGGTAATTATTGACATATTTACATTCTTCGCTTTGCTCATCATAGCACTCATTCGAATAACCACCACCATCATTGTTGTTGTCAAATTTCTCACAATTTCCTTGAGGTTGTTGTTGCCCTCTTTGCCTCCTTTTTAACATAGAAACATTTTCCATTGCATTGAGCTGACGTGGGTTTTGGACTTGTTGCAATTGCGCCTTCGCCAATTGATTCATAGTTTGTAAGCTCGGCTATAGCTTGGCCATATCATGCAATTCCTTGTGCAAATGGATGACCGTGGGGTCACATTGGGTCACATTTGCTCGACTTTGCCATGCCGAAGAGGTGTCGGCCATTTCATCAAGTACATCACATGCTTCTTGGTAAGAAAGTTTCATGAAGTTCCGTCCGGCTAATTGGTTCACAATGCACTGATTCATGGTGTTGATGCCCCGATAAAAGATTTGTTGAATCATTGCCTCGGTCATGTCGTTATTAGGGCACTCCTTCAACATTGTTCTATATCTTTCCTATATCTCGTGCAAAGGTTCCGTTGGCTCTTGTTTAAAAGCTAAGATCTCATCCCGAAGAGCCGCCATATGACTTGGAGAAAAGAACTTGGCAATAACCTTGTCCGCCAATGCATCCCATGTGGTGATAGAATGATTGGGGAGCCTTTCTAACTAATACAACGCTTTACCCCGGAGAGAGAACGGGAAAAGCCTCAATCTTAACGCATTCTCGGATACGTGTGTCTGTTTTCTACCCCAGCATGTATCTACGAACCCCTTCAAGTGCTTGTAAGAATTTTGGTCGGAGGCGCCCATAAAATACCCTCTTTGATTGAGAAAGGTCAAAATGACATTTGTGATTTGAAAATTCCCCGCCCGGATTTGGGGAGGAACGACGACACTTGCATATCCTTGATTCAGAAGGACTCTTTGAGCCACTCTTGGCGGTGGCGGAGGAGGTTCTGGAATATTCTCATTCGGATTAGCATTAGCATTGGCATTTTTACCTCTATGTGGAACTTGAGGTGCTGGAAGCTCATCTTGCTCAAGATCTTCAACCTTCTCCCCCGCCAAGGCACTGCCAAGAGGATCATTTCCATTGTGGGCCATTTGTACCTGTTTGATCGACACAAACAAAATTAGTGAACAAGAAGGAAAGAGAAGCAAATCACAAAGCTACACAGATAGTCAACACTGTAAGCTCCCCAACATTGGCGCCAAAAAGTTGATCGCTGCCAACTCGACAGTACGCAATGGTAGGAAGAGCGGGTCACAATATCTTTTACCCAAATAGTGATTCGGGATCGAATTTCCACAATGAGCTTGGAATAGAGTTGTATTGTCTGTCTAGACTAGAGTTGCGTATATGCTTCTAATTGTACTTCTAACATTTTTGGGGTTTTTTATATTTATCACTACTGTTATAAACTAATAAGTAAGGCTAAATTAAGCTACAAGAATATTGCTAAGTTGTATTTGATATAGAGAAAGGGACTAGGGTCGTGACACTACCTAGGTGGCTAGTCAACGGGTATAAGCTACTAAGGGGAGATTGATATATTTGGGGCTTTTGCTATAACCGTTGAACATTTGTACCCATTCTCACACCTCTCGATAGAGAGAACGATTTTGTCCAAATGGCTCTCTCGAGACCAATTGGTTAGGCCAATTAGACCAAGCAACTAGGGTTCAAGTAGGGTAATTACTCTCTCGAGGTTTAACCCGTTAATTGGGACTATCATTTCACATGGGTCCATCCCAATTCCTTGTTGGGTCAATTTTAGGGTCATCGACTTTCTTTCTCAAGAAGAGTTAGACCCACTAAGCTTAAATCTGTGTTTGCAACCATAAATTCGAAATTGAAACACAAAATTAACCCAAATAACAAACACCCAATCTCAATCTCACCCTAGATGGCAATACCCATCAACTACCCACACTAGGGTTGAGCCACAACCCTAGCTAATGGGTTTAGCTAGACATAATTAAAGAAGAAACAGGAGAAATAGAAGAAGAACTAAACATATTAATTTTGCTAAGAAGAAACTACAAGAATCTATTGAGAAATTAATGCCAAAATAGGCTAAAACTTTGGTTCTCACGAGCGCAGCTCAATATCTGGTACAAAACTTTCCCTAAAAATGGTAAAATGTTATATTTATAGTGGCTGGAAAAATTGGACAAAAAAACCTTTGCGAGGTCAGCGTGGACCGCGCAAAAAGGTAGCGCGGGCGCTTTGGCTCTTGAACTCATGAAATTTAACTCTCTGAAGTTGAGGATCGCGGACCGCGCAAAAGTGCAGCGCGACCGCAGGAGCTCTGGCACGGACCGCGTGAGTGTGACCGCGGCCGCGTGGCTTGCTCTGGACCCAAACTGGCATCTCTCTGAATCTCTTCACGCGGGCCGCATGACAAAGTGGCGCGGCTGCATGAGTAGAACGCGGGCCGCATATATCCAACCGCGGCCGCATGGTGAGAGCCTTGAATATACACTTCTCTGAATCTCCTAGTGCGGTCGCGTGCACTTTTGTCCGGTCCGACTAGGCTATTTTTCCATCACTTTACTTGGCCTTTGATACTTGAGCAGGTTTCACTCCGTTTTGAGCCGATCTTTGATATTTCAGTCACTTTGTCGCTCAAACTTGCAATCAAGCACAACCTGTGAGCATTTTGGGACTATTTTGTAGCAAATTATACTCAAAGCATAGGCAAGTAGGGGCATAAAATACGTTAAAATCCTTCTTATCAAGGGGACGCCCAATCACCAATAGTCTTAGTGCAAAATTCCAAGTCCTATGGATGAGGCTAAAAATAGCACTAGAACAAGGCCTATCACCCCTTGTGATAGACATTGACTATAAAATGGTGCTGAATATATTGGAATATAGTAATTTGACTCATAATCCCATTATTTCTGAATGTAGATATCTGATGGAGCAGCTGGGAAACCTAGTCATAGACCATAACTACAGGGAGCAGAATCATGTGGTGGACCTCCTCACAAATAAAGGATCTAGGAAAGAAGTTTTGATAGGACCTAATTTGGTATTTGCAAATGATGCAGTGTGGCAGACATCTTAGAAACTATTTTTGAAAGAAAAATTAATCTCTATAATATTAACATAATACTCGACATCAATGACCATACCCAAGGGAGCACATTCCCTATACATATATATATATATATATATATATATATATATATATATATATATATCCATATATATCCAAAAAAATAGTCTATTTTTCCATACCTATCTTTCTTCTTTTATCAATCTTGTTTTCCGCCCACTTCTAAAACAGGAGCATTACAAACAAAACTCCAACAAAGCAATAAAAAGGAACCCGATTCCTCACAAGACCGAAAAGGTGAAGTTGACAATGTTGTGAGGCAAGCTTTTGCTACTTAGGGAGACTCTTCCAGTGAGTCAGAAGAGGAACCGGATGTAGAAAATAACTCCATGATAGTAGTGGAAACTGAAATAATGAAATATGACTCACTGTTTGCGCTGATGGCTCAGTCTGACAATGATGAAGAGGATGAAAGTGATGAGGTAAATTTCAGGGATGTTTAGAGAAATCTGAATTCTTACTCTTCTAAGAAATTAATGTCATTAGCAAATGTCCTAATTGACACATATTATAGACTTATTATTGATAAGGACATCATGACCATAGATCTAGGAGATGCTGAACAATCTAGAGATGATCTGGTGGTCTGTGTAGTTAATCTAAATGAGACCATAGCTAATCTTGAAAAAGAAAAGGAAGCTTTGAATGAAAAAATAAATAGTGTAGAAAATGAGAGAGATGACTTGATGGTGTGACGACCCAAAGGTTCATCACCTATTTTCTCTCTCTTTCCATGCTTCTGAGGCCTCGAAAACCTCATTTTTAGTTGCCTCGATTTGCGTGCACAGTCTGAGCGAATAGCCGGAAAGCTTGTATGTGAAATTCGGTAAAAAATGCTAAAATTTAGTATTTAAAATGAGTAAAGTTGACTTTGGTCAATATTTTGGGTAAACGGACACGAACCCGTGATTTGACAGCTCAGGAGGGTCTATAGAAAAATATGGGACTCGAGCGTGTGCTCGGAATCGAAATCCAAGGTCCCGAGCCCGAGAAATGAATTTTTAAAAGAAATTATTTTTCTGAAATTGTTAAGGAAAATAGAAATGAAAATTGATTAGAACGTGTTGGTATCGGGCTTGTATTTTTGTTCCGGCGCCTGGTACAGATCTTATATGTGTTATAAGATATTTCTGTGAAGTTTGGTTGAAATCGGACATCGTTTGACGTGTTTCGGACCTAAAACTCTAATTTGAAAGTTTATGAAGTTTGATGAGAAACTAGTGATTTTGAGGTTTGATTCCTCGTTTTTTATGTTATTTTGGCGATTTGATGATTTAATTGCACGAATAAGTTCGTAGGATGTCGTTGAGTTAGTGTGTGTGTTTAGTTAGGAGCCCCGAGGGCTCGGGAGTGTTTTCGGAGGTGTTCGGGGTGGTTTTGATCATAGAAAAGTTGTAGAAAATCTGCAACAGGTGCCCAGGTGAATCTTTCTTCGCATTCGCACTCTCCCTCACGTGTTCGCGATGCTTCATTTTGTTCCTTCATCGCGTTCACATCACTAGATCGCGTTCGTGTAGAGTTATGGAACTCTGAGGGCCTAGCCTTCTTTTTTTCTTTGCGTTTGCGTAGGTCCCCATCCCCTTCCCACCGTGTTCGCATACAGGCCAACGCGTTCGCATAGACCAATCTCTTGGACCCCAGCCAATTCCTTCTATGCGTTCGTGCTTCACCTTCCGCGTTCGCATTGACCAACCCTATTTACCCTTCGCGAAAGCGACTCACTTCACGCGAACGCGAAGGGAAAAGTTTTGTCCAGTTATATTTAATTTCAGAACAGTAGCATCAGGTTTATTTCAAAAAATACACGAGCTCTCTTCTCCCCCAATCACTTAGGAGTCCATTGAAGCCTCTTTTCTTCAAGATCACTTGGGTTAGAAAATTCAAACTTGTTTTCTTCATTTTCCATCATTAATTATTGAATTCCAAAGCTTAAATCATGTAGTTTAGGGTGGAAATTTGGGGGAAAAGGGTAGAGATAGGGTTTTCTATATTTTCTTGATTTAGACCTTATTTTGGGGTCGAATTTGAAAAAAAATTATATAGTCGGGCTCGTGGGTGAATGAGGGATTTGATTTTGGTCCGAACCTCGTGTTTTGGCCAAGCGGGCCCGGGGGCAATTTTGGAATTTTTAGGAAGAAAGCTTGAAAATCTATATTTAGGCATTGGGTTTGATTTATTTAGACTATATTGATATTATGAAGTCCTTATTGTATAGATTTGATTAAGTTGGCACTGAATTCGAAAGGGAAAGCGATCGTTGTGGATTGATTTGGTCGTGGAAGTGGAGGTAAGTGTTTGGTTTAACCCTAGCTTGAGGGAATAGGAGTTGAGTCTTGTTTGCTATTTGCTAATTGATCGAGTATGATGTATAGGCATGGTGACGAGTATCTATACATTGGTGTCTAGAATGACTATGAGTCCTTAATTGCGGATAGTTGGTTGTTGTTATGCCTTCCATGTCTAATTGATGATTCTATATGTGGCAAAGGCTTTGTGATAGAAATTGTGATCTTGGTACTTCGTGGAGTATTTGGCTCGGTTTAGAAATGTAGATTGTGACGGTATATGAGATAAAAAATTTCGTGGAGCTTGGGCTTAAGTGATATCGTGGAGTAATAAATGAAAGAAAGAGAAAGAGTTATTGGTTATTCCCTTGCCGGGACGTTTTGTTGATTTTGTTGGTTTTTCTCTCTTGCCGGGATATTAAGTTCATTGATGTTGTGCCCTTGACAGGTTTTAATTATTTGTTGTGTGTTCCCTTGCCGGGATTTTTACTATTGTTTATTTACTCCCCTGCCCCCTTCTTTGTGACTGTTGTTTGGATGAGGCACAATGACAAATGTGGATCAGGTTGCATGCTGCAACAATACTAAATGATACGGGTCGGGTTGCACGTCGTAATAGAGATATTTGAGGGTCGGATTGCCCGCCGCAACAATACTAAATGATACGGGTCGGGTTGCATGCTGCAACAGAGATATTTGAGGGTCGGGTTGCCCACCGCAACAATACTAAATGATATGTGTTAGGTTGCACACAGCAACAGAGATATTTGAGGGTCGGGTTGCCCGCCACAATAATCCTAAATGATACGGGTCTGGTTGCACACCGCAACAGAGATATTTGAGGGTCGAGTTGTACGCCTGCAACAATATAATGATGATATGGAACGGGTTGCATGCCGCGACAATGATATATACATGGATCGGGTTGTACGCCGTAACAGTGTTGCTATACATTAGGATTGGGTTGCACGCCATAACAATTATTGATACAAGTGTGTTTATTTGGATGTTTGATCCTTGTCCGCTATTAATTACAAGTTGACCTTAGATTTTTATTTTGGATTTACTATTAATATTGTTATCTCCCCACAGCATGCTCCCCCTTCCATATCGTTTACTTGCCTAGAATTTTTGATTCCGCAATATATATATATATATATATATATATATATAAAAAATTGCAGAAGCTTATGTGGTGGTCCAATCTGGCCTCGTCACTACTTCACTGGGGTTAGGCTAGACACTTACCAGCACATGGGGTCGGTTGTGATGATGCTTCACTCTGTGCATTTTTGCACAGGTCCAGGTTTCGAGCAATAGTAGTAGTAGCATTTGCATGGGAGCAGGTTTTCAGTATCGTGAGACCCGAGGTAGCCTTGAAGGCGTCCACAGGCCCGACGTCTCCCTCTTATTCTCTCTTTTAGACTGTTGCCTCCTTGTATTCGAGACAAACAAATTTATGTTTCTTTCAGACTTTGTATTTAGTACTTCTTAGATGTTCGTGAGTATGTGACTCTAGTTCTTGGGCAGAGATACATGTTGGGATTCTGTATTTTATTCAGCTATTTAAAATTGAGACTTTCGCTTATGATTTTAATCCCGTTTCTTTTATTTTAATGTTGTTAATTATTAAAAAGGAACATGTGTTTAATCGATTAGTAAGTAAATCTGGATTGGCTTGCTTCTACGAGTAGGCGCCATCACGACTCCCGAGGGTGGGAAATCCGAGTTGTGACAAGTTGGTATTAGAGCACTAGGTTACATAGGTCTCATAACTCACAGACAAACTTTGTAGAGTCTGAGGGAACGGTACGGAGACGTCTGTATTTATCCCCCAGAGGCTACAGAGTTAGGAAGAAAATTCTCATTTGGTCTTTCTTGTCGTGCGGTTCTGTTTCTCAAATACCGATTGAATTTCTACTCTGTTCTTCCACAGATGGCGAGAACACGTGCTTCCTTATCTACCGCTTAGCAACCTGATCCCCGAGCAGTAGCCCCAGAGGCGGGGCCTCAGGTTGAGTTTGAGGAGGAGGTTCCAGCCCCAGCAGTTCCGGTGGGCCCAGCTCAGGTCCCAGAAGGGTTCATTGCCACCCTAGTTCTTCAGGACGCTCTAGTCCGATTGGTAGGCCTCATAGAGGGTGTCATTCGAGTGGGTTTGCTTCTAGTGGTTCAGCCAGCGGTGGCAGGTCAGCCAGGTATAGTGGCTCAGGCCGAGAGTGAGATCACTTTCGGGAGGCGGCCAATGTGGGCCGTAGAGTTGAGATGGTTCTGCCATAGGGAGGTGGTCATGGGTCAGATAAAAAGCCCCATCATGTAGGTAGATTTAGTGGTACCTCATCTGGAGGTAGAGGTTCTTATGATAGAGGCCATCCTCCTAGGGCCTTTCCGTCAGCTCTCCAGGTCACTCATGGAAATTCGGGTGGTCATTCAGGTCGACAGAGTCAATCTCAGTTTCCTCAGCTACAACACTCGCGTGGATGTTATGAGTGTGGTGAGTATGGTCACATCAGGAGGGATTGCCCAAGGTTGAGAGGTGCTCAACCGCAGCAGCTGAGGTCTTGCCACGCTTGTGGCGACATGAGGCACATTGTCAGATATTGCCCTCGAGTGTATGGAAGCTCTCAGCATCAGAGTTCTCGTGCTATGGTTCAGGCACCAGAGGTTCCACAGCCTGCCCAGCCAGCTAGGGGTAGTGGCAGAGGTGTTAGAGGTAGAGGTAAAGGCCATAGAGGTGGAGCTGAGACCGCCAGGGGTGGAGGTCAGCTAGCAACAGATCGACCTAGGGATACAGTCTAGGGAGGTGGGGCCCAGCTCTGGTGTTATGCTCTTCCAGCCAGGGCAGAGGCTGAGTTATCAGATGCAGTCACTACAGGTACTATTCTGGTTTGTGATAGAGATGCGTCAGTGCTATTTGATCCAGGGTCTACGTATTCGTATGTGTCATCTTACATTGTACCGTACCTAGTCATGCCTAGTGATGCCTTGAGTATTCCTGTTTATGTATCTACACCGGTGGGTGGTTCTATTGTGTTTGATCGAGTTCATCGCTCTTGTGTTGCGGAGATTGGGGGTCTTGAGACTCGTGTTGATTTATTGCTTTTATATATGGTGGATTTGTTGTCCCTGTATCATGCTATCTTGGACTGTACCTTAGCGTTGCCCAATATGCCTCGTTTAGAGTGGAGGGGCACTCCAGGCTATTCTACCCACAGGGTCATTTCATACGTGAAGGCTCGACGTATGGTCGAGAAGGGGTGTCTGGCCTATTTGATCTATGTTTGTGATCCCAATGCTGAGGTTCCTCCTATAGATTATGTGCCTATTGTTCGGGAGTTTCTAGATGTTTTCCCTTCAGACCTGTTGGGTATGCCACTCGACAGGGACATTGATTTCTGTATTGATTTGGCTCCGGGCACTCAGCCCATTTCTATCACGCCATATCGTATGGCCCCATCGGAGCTGAAGGAGTTTAAGGACCAGTTGCAGGATTTGCTAGAGAAGGGTTTTATCAGACCTAGTGTTTCTCCTTGGGGCGCGCCAGTGTTATTTGTCAAGAAGAAGGATGGATCGATGCGGATGTGCATAGATTACCTTACCGGCAGTTGAACAAGGTAACGATTAAGAATAAGTATCCACTACCGAGAAGTGATGACTTGTTCGACTAGCTTCAGGGTGCCAGAGTATTCTCCAAGATTGACTTGAGGTCTGGCTACCATCAGTTTAGGATTAGGGCATCCGATGTCCTTAAGATATCTTTTCGTACTCGGCATGGGCATTATGAGTTCCTGGTCATGTCATTTGGGTTGACCAATGCCCCGGCAACATTTATGGAGTTGATGAACCGAATGTTTAGGCCATATTTGGACATGTTCATGACAGTCTTCATTGATGACTTTTTGTTGTACTCCCGCAGCCAGGAGGAGCACGAGCAGCATCATAGAGTGGTTCTTCAGACTCTGAGGGATAGTCAATTATATGCCAAGTTCTCCAAGTGCAAGTTCTGGTTGAGTTTAGTAGCATTTCTGGATCACGTTGTATCAGCAGAGAGCATTCAAGTGGACCCGAAGAAGATTGAGGCAGTCAAGAGTTGGCCTAGACCAACATCAGCTACGGAGATTCGGAGTTTCTTGGGGTTGGCAGGCTACTATCGACGGTTCGTGGAGGGATTTTCATCTATTGCAGCCCCGATGACTAGGTTGACCCAGAAGGGTGTCCAGTTTAGATGGTCGGACGAGTGTGTGACAAGCTTTTAAAAGCTCAAGACAGCTCTGACTACGGCACCGGTATTGGTTTTGCCCACATGATCAGGGCCTTATACAGTCTATTATGATGTTTCCCGTATTGGGCTTGGTGTAATGTTGATGCAGGGTGGCAAGGTTATTGCCAATGCTTTGAGGCAATTGAAGATTCATGAGAAGAATTATCCAGTGCATGATTTAGAGTTGGCAGCTATTGTTCACGCCTTGAAGATTTAGAGGAACTATTTGTGTGGTGTAGCATGTGAGGTGTTCACTGACCACAAGAGTCTTCAGTACTTGTTCAACCAAAAGGATTTGAATTTGAGGTAGAGGAGGTGGTTGGAGTTGTTGAAAGATTATGATGGCACCATTTTATACCATCCGGGGAAGGCCAATGTGGTGGCCAATGCTTTGAGTAGGAAATCAGCTAGTATGGGCAGTCTTGCTTATATTCCAGTCTGTCAGAGGCCGCTTGCTTTGGATGTTCAGGCCCTAGCCAATCAGTTCGTGAGACTGGATGTTTCTGAGCCCAGTCGTGTGCTGGCTTGCACGGTCACCCATTCTTCATTATTGGAGCGTATCCATGATCGTCAGTTTGATGATCCCCATTTGTGTGTCCTCAGGGACACGGTGTAGCGTGGAGGTGCCCAACATGTTACCTTAGATGCGGCTGGAATTTTGAGATTGCAGGGGCGAGTTTGCGTGCCCAATGTGGATGGACTTCGAGAGTTGATCTTAGAGGAGGCCCACAGTTCCCGGTACTTTATTCATCCAGGCATCGCAAAGATGTATCAGGACTTGTGGCAGTATTACTAATGGCATAGAATGAAGAAGGATATTGTGGCATACGTGGCTCGATGTTTGAATCGTCAGCAGGTCAAGTACGAGCATCAGAGGCCTGGTGGTTTGTTTCAGAGGATGGAGATTCCCGAGTGGAAGTGGGAGAGGATCACTATGGACTTCTTTACTGGACTTCTGCTGACTCGGAAGAAGTTCGATACAGTATGGGTTATTGTTGATAGGCTGACCAAGTCAGCACATTTCATTCCTGTGGCAGTCTCTTATTCATCCGAGAGATTAGCTGAGATTTATATCTGGGAGATTGTTCGCCTTTATGGTGTGCCGGTATCCACCATTTTGGACCAGGGTACGCAGTTTACCTCGTGCTTCTGGGGCACAATTCAGTGAGAGTTGGGCACACGGGTTGAGTTGAGCACATCATTTCATCCTCAGACGGACGGTCAGTCCGAGCGGACTATTCAGATTTTGGAGGATATGCTCCGGGCTTGTGTTATTGAATTTGGAGGTTCATGGGATCAATTCTTGCCTTTAGCAGAGTTTGCCAACAACAACAACTACCAGTTAAGCATCCAGATGGCTCCTTATGAGGCTTTATATGGTAGGCAGTGTAGGTCTCCGATTGGGTGGTTTGAGCCGGGAGAGGCTCGGTTGATAGGTACGGATTTGGTGCAGGAGGCCTTGGACAAGGTCAAGATCATTCAGAATAGGCTTCGTTCGGCTCAGTCCAGGCAAAAGAGCTATGCAGATCGTAAGGTTTGAGATATATCTTTCATGGTTGGTGAGCGAGTATTGCTCCGAGTGTCGCCTATGAAAGGCGTGATGAGATTTGGGAAGAAGGGCAAGCTTAGCCCTTGATTCATTGGTCCGCTTGAGATTCTTGATCGAGTGGGAGAGGTGGCTGATAGACTTGCATTGCCGCCCAGCTTATCAGCCGTGCATCCAGTTTTTCATGTATTTATGCTTTGGAGGTATCACGGAGATCCAGCCCACATGTTATATTTCAGTACTTTCCAGTTGGACAAGGACTTGTCCTACGAGGAGGAGCCAGTAGCTATTCTGGACCGGTAGGTTCGTCAGTTGAGATCTAAGAGTTTTCCTTCTCGTGTTCAGTGGAGAGGTCAGCCTCCCGAGGCATCAACTTGGGAGTCCGAGTCTGATATGCGGAGCCGTTATCCTCATCTATTTCCTGACTCAGGTACTTCTTTCTTTTGTCCGTTTGAGGACGAACATTTATTTTAGAGGTGGAAAATGTGAGACTGTTTTCTCTCTCTTTCGTGCTTCCGAGGCCTCAAAAACTTCATTTTTAGTTTCCTCAATTTATGTGCACAGTCCAAGCGAGTAGCCAGAAAGCTTGTATGAGAAATTCTGTGAAAAATGCTAAAATTTGGTATTTAAAATGAGTAAAGTTGACTTTGGTCAACATTTTGGGTAAACGGACCCGGACCCATGATTTGACGTCCAGAGGGTCCGTAGAAAAATATGGGACTCGGACGTATGCCCGGAATCGCAATCTGAGGTCCCGAGCCCGAGAAATGAATTTTTAAAAGAAATTGTTTTTCTGAAATTGTTAAGGAAAATGGAAATGAAAATTGATTAGAACATGTTGGTATCGGGCCCGTATTTTGGTTTCGGTGCCCGGTATAAATCTTATATGTGTTTTATGATATTTATGTGAAGTTTGGTTGAAATCGGATGTCGTTTGACGTGTTTCGGACCTAAAACTCTAATATGAAAGTTTATGAAGTTTGATGAGAAACTAGTGATTTTGAGGTTTGATTCCTCGTTTATGATGTTATTTTGGCAATTTGATCGTACGCTTAAGTTTGTAAGATGTCATTGAGTTAGTGTGTGTGTTTGGTTAGGAGACCCGAGATCTCGGGAGTATTTTCAGAGGTGTTCGGGGTGGTTTTGATCTTAGAAACGTTGCAGGAAATCTTTAACAGGTGCCTAGGTGAATCCTTCTTCGCATTTGCACTCTCCCTCACGTGTTCGCGATGCTTCATTTTGTTCCTTCATCGCGTTCGCATCACTAGTTTGCGTTCGCATAGAGTTATGGAACTCTGAGGGCCCAACCCTCTTTTCTTCGTCGCATTCGCGATGGCTGGACCGCGTTCGCGTAGGTCCCTATCCCCATCCCATCTTGTCGCATACAAGCCAACGCGTTCGCGTAGGCCAATCTCTTGGACCCCAACCAATTCCTTCTACGCGTTCGCACTTCACCTTCCACGTTCACGTTGACCAACCCTGTTTACCCTTTGCGAACGCGACCCACTTCACGCAAACGCGAAGGGCAAAGTTTTACCCAGTTATATTAAATTTCAGAACAGTAGCTTTGGGTTTCTTTCAAAAAATGCACGAGCTCTCTTCTCCCCCAAGCACTTAGGAGTCCATTGAAGCCCCTTTTCTTCAAGATCACTTGGGTTAGTAAATTCCAACTTGTTTTCTTCATTTTCCATCATTAATTATTGAATTCCTAAGCTTAAATCAGGTAGTTTAGGGTGGAAATTTGGGGGAAAAGGTAGAGTTAGCGTTTTCTATATTTTTTTGATTTAGACCTCGTTTTCGGGTCGAATTTGAAAACAAATTATATAGTCGGGCTCATGGGTAAATGAGGGATTATATTTTGGTCTGAACCGCGTGTTTTGGCCAAGCGGGCCCAGGGGCGATTTTGGAATTTTTGGGAAGAAAGCTTGGAAATCTATATTTAGGCATTGGGTTTGATTTATTTAGCCTATATTGATATTATGAAGTCCTTATTATATAGATTTGATTGAGTTGGAGCCGAATTCGAAAAGAAAAGCAGTCGTTGTGGATTGATTTGGCCGTGGAGGTGGAGGTAAGTGTTTGGTTTAACCCTAGCTTGAGGAAATATGAGTTGCGTCTTGTTTGCTATTTGCTAATTCATCGAGTACGATGTATAGGCATGGTGACGAGTATCTATACATTGGTGTCTAGCATGACCGTGAGTCCTTAATTGCGGATATTTGGTTATTTTTATGCCTTCCGTGTCTAATTGATGATTCTATATGTGGTGAAGTCTTTGTGATAGAAATTGTGATCTTGGTACTTCGTGGAGCATTTGACTCGGTTTAGAAATGTAGATTGTGACGGTATATGAGATAAGAAATTCCGTGGAGCTTGGGCTCAAGTGATATCGTGGAGTAAGAAATGAAAGAAGAGAAAGAGTTATTGGTTATTCCCTTGCCGGGACGTTTTGTTGATTTTGTTGGTTTTTATCCCATGCCGGGATATTGAGTTCATTGATGTTGTTCCCTTTCCGGGTTTTAATTGTTTGTTGTGTGTTCCCTTGCCGGGATTTTTACTATTGTTTATTTAATCCCATGCCCCCTTATTTGTGACTGTTGTTTGGATGAGGCACAATGACAAATGTGGATCGGGTTGCATGCCGCAATAATATTAAATGATACGGGTCGGGTTGCACGCCGCAACAAAGATATTTGAGGGTCGTGTTGCCCGCTGCAACAATACTAAATGATACGGATTGGGTTGCATGCCGCAATAGAGATATTTGAGGGTCGGGTTACCCACCGCAATAATACTAAATGATACGGGTCGGGTTGCACGCCGCAACAGAGATATTTGAGGGTCGGGTTGCCCGCCGCAACAATACTAAATGATACGGGTCGGGTTGCACACTGCAACAGATATATTTGAGTTTCGGGTTGCCCGCCGCAATAATACTAAATGATACGGGTCGGGTTGCATGCCGCAACATAGATATTTGAGGGTCGGGTTGCCCTCCGCAACAATCCTAAATGATACGGGTCGGGTTGCATGCCACGATAGAGATATTTGAGGGTCGAGTAGTACGCCGCAATAATACAATGATGATATGGAACGGGTTGCACTCCGCGACAATGATATATACATGGATCGGGTTGTACGCCGCAACAGTATTGCTATACATTAGGATCGGGTTGCGCGCCGTAACAATTATTGATACAAGTGTGTTTATTTGGGTGTTTGATCCATGTCCGCTGTTAATTACATGTTGTCCTTAAATTGTTATTTAGAATTTACTATTAATATTGTTGTCTCCCCACAATATTCTCCCCCTTCCATATCGTTTACTTGCCTAGAATTTTCGATTCCGCTGTATATATATATATATATATATATAAAAAATTGCACAGGTTTATGTGGTAGTCCAGTCTAGCCTTGTCACTACTTCGCCGGGGTTAGGCTAGACACTTACCAGCACATGGGGTCGGTTGGGCTGATACTACACTCTGTGTATTTTTGCACAGGTCCAGGTTTCGAGCAGCAGCAGTAGCAGCATTTGCATGGGAGCAGGTTTTCAGTATCGTGAGAACCGAGGTAGCCTTGCAGGCGTCTGCATGCCCGGTGTCTCCCTCTTATTCTCTCTTTTAGACTGTTGCCTCCTTGTATTCGAGACATACAGATTTATGTTTCTTTCATACTTTGTATTTTGTACTTCTTAGATGTTCGTGAGTATGTGACTCTAGTTCTTGGGTAGAGATACATGTTGGGATTCCGTATTTTATTCAGCTATTTAAAATTGAGACTTCCGATTATGATTTTAATCCCGTTGCTTTTATTTTAATGCTGTTAATTATTAAAAAGGAACATGTGTTTAATCGATCAGTAAGTAAATTTGGCTTGCCTAGCTTCAACGAGTAGGCTCCATCACGACTCCCGAGGGTGGAAAATTCGGGTCGTGAATGATGGTAGTGGTAGTTGATTTGAAGGAAACTATAGAAAGCTTTAGCAATGAAAATCACACTCTAAAAGAGAAAATTGCAGCTACTGAGCAAAAGAGGGATGACTTTTTGGTGATAATCACTGACCTAGAGGAAACTATTGATGGTCTCAAATCAGAACTTAGGCCTGCAAGTATTGAGAAAGGGAAAGAAGTAACTAGTGAGTCACACATGAAGCTTGAAAAGAAATTAAATGATGTTAAAACTAGTCTGTGTGGTGAACTCAAGAAAAATAGGCAGCTTCAAGCTGAATTGAAGAGAGTAAAAGTTGATCTTGAGAAATCGCTCAAGTAGACCTGGTCCTCAGATGCTGTCACTGCCATGTACTACAACAATAGTAGAAACAGGTAGGGAATCGGGTTTCAAAAGTTGAAAACTCCTTACAACTCTCACAACAAGTATGTCACAATTCCTGATAACTGGCTTTGTACCCACTGTGGGAACAATGGGCACTTCAAAGAAAACTACCTGGCCAGGGTTCAATCTGTTCAGAAAAACAAATTGTTTACTGAAAAAGTGACTACTAAGAGGGACCAGGTACCACTCACAAGAAACAAATATTGTCTGCATGGACCAGAAAAGCTCTCATTCATCCCTTTTCTCATAACAAGGGATCCAAAATAGTTTGGGTTCCTAAATCTAAGATATAATCTATATGTGTAGGGAACAGTGAGAGGAAGCAGACTGCAATGGTTCATGGACAGTGGATGCTAAAATCCCATGACTGGAAAAACCATGGATTTTCTCTCACTAAAAGCCCTGCAGGGAGGGGAATATATCCTGTGGAAATGAAAAGGGGTACATTCTTGGTATTGGAAAAGTTGGAAAGTCTCTTTCACACTCAATTGAAAACGTGTACTATATGTAAGGCCTGAAGCACAGTCTCTTGAACGTTTCTCAAATTTGTGATAAAAGGAACAAAGTAGAGTTCGTATTAAAAGTGTGCACAGTTACCAATCTGGTAATTGGAAAAGTGGTTTTAGTAGACAAAAGATACAAGAACATCTACGTTGCTAACATTGAATTTCTACAAATGGGTGATATGAGCTGCTTAAAGGCAGTTGTTGATGATGCAGAACTTTGACATAAGAAGATTGGGGCATGCAACCTTCTCACCTCAGAATGAACTGATTTAGAGGGATATGGTTCATGGTCAGCCAAAATTCAAAATTCACCTAGTCACTGGTTCGTAGAACAAAGGATGAGGCTTTCGAGGTATTTGTGGCCTTTTTCAAGAAAGATCCAATTGATGATGGAATAGAAGCACCAAGGACTCCACAACAAAATGGTGTTGTTGAAAGAAAGAATAAAACTCTGGAGGACATGGCACGTACAAGCTCATTGACAGTGGAATCGCCAAAAACTCTGGGCATAAGTAATGAACACTGCTTGCTACTTGGAGAACAAGTGTATAATCAGGTCCCTCCTAAAACAAAACCCCCTATGAGCTGCTCAATGGAAGAAAACCAAAGATAACTCATCTGAGAACCTTTGGATGTAAATGCTATGTTCTCAGCAACGGGAAGGACCAGCTTGGGAAGTTTGATGCAAAAAGCGATGAAGGAATCTTTCTGGGGTATTCCTCTCAGAGCAAATTAAAGCCTACAAGGTCCAAAACAAAAGGAAACAATGTGTGAAAGAAAGTGTTCATAAGCTATTCAACGAGACTCCCTCCTCTAACAAAGGAGGAAACAATGATGATCAAGATAATGAACCACTTTTGGTTCCAAGGGAAATATCTGATACTTCAAATATCAAGGATGATGTGATGAGTGAGATAAAGGAGACAGGTAAAGACAATGCAACATATTCTTCCATTTCTCAAAAGGAACCTGGTATGTAAATTACTATAACTAAAGCTGAAGAAAGGGGTGGAGATGCAGTACAAGGTACTCTACAAGTAGAAGAACAAGGAGTGCAGGGAAATCCACTTTATTACTCAGTTCCTATACTAATCAAATGTCAGTTTCCAAGTGGAAACACAAAATCTCTCATACACTTGATTTGACTATGGATTCAGTCAAAATCAAAAGGCAGAAATTCCCTAGTCTTCTCTTTAATTCTATCCCAGGTAAAACCAAAAAAAAATTATCAAGAAAGCCTTGAAGGATGCTGACTGAATTTCAGCAATACAAGAGGAACTGCATCAATGTGAAGGAAACAAGGTTATCTGGTGGTCAAGAAGAGCACATCTGGAATGACTCATTCTTTTGGATCATGCCTAACCTCATGGGGTACAAGGAAACATAAACCAGTGGCTCTCTTAACAGCTGATGCAGACTCCCTCACAAGAGCTGTGAGCAGGGAACTCTTGAGAGAAATAAGATGGAACTTGGGGAAATTAAACCTATGAGAGAACCTGATTTTGCTTACATGACCATGAAATCTCATTAAGATTGGCTAAAGTGTTTTTCTGACTAAGCCTAACTCACATCTATACCGTTGAAGGTAGACATATATGACGATCATAGAAGCTAACGGTACAATGTTGAACTGCGAAAGAGGAGCTGCAAAAATCTTTATAATAAAAACCGCTCGAGAATCAGGTTCCTGTATCACATGTTAGTATTAATGTATTTTTTGCATGCTTTCTTAAAAGGGGTAACAAAATTAATTCAACTGCCACATCATCCGACTTTTCAGAGTTTGCAAGTCACGTCTATTCTTTCAAATCCTTTCACCTCCTCTGCACGTTACGTATTCCCACAAACCTACCGCCATTTCAAAAAACCCTTTGGAACCTGTTCCTATCCTTTCTCATCATTAGACCTTCTTCCCATAAAACTCTCTATCTCTCACAGCAGTCTTGAACCTTTATTTTCTCTGTATCCTTTTGATCCTTTCCTCTCTTCTCTCTTACTCTAATTCTCTACCAAATCCTCCTACAATGGAAACCAAATAATCTCTCGTTTCTCCTTTCATCAACACCACTCCCACTTCTCCATCTTCCTTAAAGTCACCCCCATAAATCCACTCTTCCACTATCCCCAACTACTACACCCACACCTGTTCCCTCCTCATTTCCTGTCGCTTTCCTCTCTCCTTCAAACTTTGTCTCTCTACTATGTGTTGAAAACTCCATGTCTCCTACTTCTTTTGATCTCACCAAAGAACACTCAGAAAGTATTACCTCTCAGGTGTTAGAGATCTCTGAGGATGATCCTGATAAGTATTTGAACTCCTCCATTTTGGACTCAGTGGCTCTCACGGAGTCAATAGGAAATGAAGCAACACACAATATCATAGCTATTGTTGCTGAGAGTCTTCTAAATGAAGATCCTTACTTTTGTCTGAGTCTTAGGGGGAAGAAAATCCATTCCTAGGCGATGAAAGAACCTTGGTACTCTTCGAGTCTCCAGTCCATGAAATAGTCACAGAAAAACCTGTTGGAGAACCTGATTCTCTTCCAGTTAAATCCACCCAGGAACCTCTTATTTATCCTAAGACCTTGGAATCCATTCCACCCAGTAAGATCCATGTTGATGAAGATGATACGGTTCTCAACGCGCAGTTTAAGATGCACAAACCAGCAGAGACTACTGAATCCTTTTCCAAGCGACCCACTACCAGGTTGTAGCAGAAAGAGGCTTTCGAGTATGCCTTGCAGAAAAGTAAGAGGAGTGTCAAGAAAAAGAAAAAGGAGGTTGATAAAACAAGGGGAGTTTGTGATTGACAAAAGCATTCCAGTGTTTGAGGGTGTCGAAGATGCTGTAGAGGAACCTAGTTCTTTAGTAAAACGATATACAAAAAACCAGAAGTCCATGGCTGGAGCTTCTGATGAAGCTATTGAAAAATAACGTGGAGCTTCTTTTCAGGGTCACAATAAGTCCAAGAAGGTTGTCATTGAGCAAACGATGTCTGAAGGGGATACTGTGGGGGTTGTAAGCTGGAAAGGGAAGTCGGTTAAAGTATCTAGAAAATGAAAATTGGAAACTGTAGGAGGACCTGGTTCTATGAAAGTCATACCCAGTGGCAGTGGTATTTGGCAAGAGAGATTGAAAGCTCAGAAAGTCTTGTGGGGTCGTATATTTAATCCAGCAATCTCAGATATTGCAAGTCTGAGGCAAGTTTTGGAGATGGTGGAATTTCAGCAATGGGGTCATTTGTTTCAAGAGGATGCGCCTAAGGTGTACGAAGATGCGGTACAAAATTTCTATGCATCTCTCTCCACTGTTGAGGGTGACCACATATGTGTTCTAGTAAATGTAGTAGACATTGTGCTTGACACGTAAACATTGGGGAAAGTTCTCCAAATTCCTTATGAAGGGATGTCCACAATCAAGGGTGCTTATAGTGATAACTTTAGGAGAGCTATCATGAAAGAGCAAGCTATTCAGCAGGGGTAATCGGTGCATAAGAAGGCACTACTGCCTGAGTATCAGCTTCTCTTTGAGCTGGTCAATAAAGTGCTTTTACCTCGTGCTGAGAGGTGGTCTATCGCTTCCAAGTCTGATCTAGTGTTAATGGAGGCTCTTGCTGAGATTGTCTAGATCAATCTTCCAGCAATCATGATAGAACATATGCAAAAGGTGGAAAACTTTAAAGGTGGGAATCACGAGCTTCCATATGGCTTTCTCCTCACTCGAATGTTTAAGTTCTACAAGGTTCCCTTGAATAATCTCTGAGTGGGCACTAACAAGAAAACCTTCTCCAAAACCACTCAGGAAGAATGCGAGTGATTAGAAAAGGTTGGTGGAAGCACCTCGTCCATTTCTCAGATGATCAATTCTCAAAATGTTGCTACCGAAGAGACCAGAAGGTTGAAGGCTCAAAATGCCATATTGGAAACTCAACTTAGTCAAGTTGTTGGGGCACCTGGTTCTGTTAATTCTTCCCACGAAGAAGTTGCCTTCTTGACCAAGGAAAATGATGAGCTTCGCGCAAAACTGCTTGAAGAACAGCTATCTGCAAATGCCCATATGGACCTAGTTCTCCAAACCCTTGCTGCCTCCCTCTCCAAGTCTTCCTCTTCTAGTGCGCCTTAGAAACCTCTCAGTGACCAGCTGTCTTCTGTTATAATGTTTTGTTGCTGTTATTTTCTTTTGTTTGCATTTTTGTTGTGCTGGCATGTTGGATCTCACCATTACTGCTCTTATTTAATCAGTCCATTTTCATATCAATGAAACAACTATTCTTTTTGCTTGTACAATGCTGTTTTCCTTTTGCTTCTCTTTTCTATCATGTTATTTTTACATATATGGCATGAGTTGGCTGTGTTAGACTTATTTATACTAATTGACTGCTTGTGTATTTTTAATGATGCCAAAAGGGAAAGTATAATTGAATCAGGGATCTGCTTAAGGGGGAAGCATAAAGTCAAGGGGAACTTGTGTAGTTACTGGTACCTTATCTGGTAATTTATACTCTAAATATATGTTATCAATGTCTAAGTTTGTCATCATAAAAAATGGGAAAATTGATGGGTTTGCAATGTCTTGCCTTATGTTTTGATGATCTAAAAAACTTACTGTTAAGAACCAGATAGGGAACCTGACACACTTGGCACACATTACAAGTGAACGAATTCCAGGCTGAACTCCATCTAATGTGAGTTGCTGCAAGTGTAGAGAATTAAAAAACAAGACAGGGACCTGATCCCTTGGGTTTCTCTGATAGAAATACAAGTCAACGATACAGCTGGAAAGCAACTGCAGAAAGTAACTGCCTGCAACTGTACACACGACAGTTCAATAGACAGTGCAGCAGTCACTTCCCATTGGGAAGAGGCGTGTACCAATAAAGAGTTGACATCATCCTTGGTAGGTCATTGATAGTATAGCAACATGGTGCAAGGCACAAGATATTCACTTGAGCATTTAGTGATATTCTCTTAAGCATTAAAGATTTTATCCAACATTGAAGTCACAGGTGCGTCAAGAACAATAAGACAACTCCACTAAGGATCAGTTCTACAATGAGTCTATGTGTATCCGTAGTTGAATTATAATCTTGTTGTCTGTTCTTTTAGAAGTTGTGTTTTAGGAAACTCAAAACCATAAAATTTATGAGTTTGTGTTGTAACTAGAGTTAGTCATAAGTTAAAGTCTTTGTAACTAGTAAGTGACAAAGTGGCTCGTGGTAAGTGTATCATAAGTTAGTTGAGTTGAAGTCTTTGTAATAGAGTCATTACAAAGTGGCTTGTAATAGTGTGATTGCGAGTTAGTGAAGTTGAAAATCTACAAGTGTAGGTCGTGGTTTTTGTCCCCTTGAGTGTGACTTTTTCACGTAAAAATCTCGTGTCTCATTTACTTACTGTTTCATTAGTATTCTTAGTCAAAACTCATAGAAGAGCAGGTACTCTATAGTTTGATGGACTCGTATAAACTAACACATACTCAACTATCCTCCTAGTTAGTATATTTTCGATAGAATTCCACTTAAGCCGCTATAGAATATTTGGGTTCACACTCAGTGCCACATGAGATATTGCTGGAACACCTAACTTTCCCCAACGAGAAAAAGATTGCATTAATGTTTATTTAGGAATCTAAAAAATTATCCGTCTAATTCCATTTTGTTCCCTCGTCCATCCACTCAAATCACAATCCCTCATCCTCAAATACCACGAATTGCAATACTTCTATTCCTGCTCCACTCCTTGAAGCCCCCGAAATCTCTCACTCACTCTTCCCCATGTCCATCCATAATTTTGTTCTGCTCATGGGATTCACTTCATTGAGATATTGTTTATTGGACATTAAGCTATAAATGTTGGGTGGCCATAAGCTATAAATGTCAACTATAAAATAGAAAAGCTCAGAAAAAAAAAGCGTTTTTCTCCAAACCCTATTGGGGTTACGATGGGCGAAGCTACATGTTACATGGGGTGATCAACTGACTATCCTTGTCGGAAAATTACACTGGCGTATATAGAGAAAATATTAGATTTTAGAGTTGTATAATATATATTGAACACTCTTTCTCGGAGAATTTTTTCACTTATTTCAAGTTTGAACACCCTTGAATAAATTTCTAGCTTCGCCATACAACACTCGCTAGTCGCTAGATCAACTACTTCCTACTTCTTTAAATATGTTAGTGCAGATGATATAGAAAAGGTTTTTTCTGAATTAATAAGAGGATCACATATAAGTTATATTTGATGATTCAACACATACATGGATGCAACTAGAGGTGGTAAAATGGTTCAAAGAAAACAGTTAACCGCCCATATTATCCATTAAAAAATTGATTGGATAATGAACTTTTTAAAAATTGGTCAAATATGGATAAGAACCATATTATCCATTTAGAAAATGGATAATCAATGAGTAACCAATTGATAAACAATGAGTCTAACTTTTACATTTGTAAAGCTTCAAATTGGGGGTTCCTCAAGTTAGTGAAACTAAGAATTCTTCCAAAATTGATCATATACTAAAAGTCATGGATAATATGGGTAACCCATATTATCCGTCGGTTAACCCATTTTTTATCCGTATTAAATATGGGTCGGGTCGGATAATTGATCTGTTTTTTATTACCCGTTTTCGACCGAACCATATCCGATCCGACCCGCCCGTTTGCCACTCCTAGATGCAACCAAATTTGGTTAGAAATGTAACAGGGCAAAATTCCAAATAAACTCAATAACCATAAGGACCAAAATGATTGGAGCTACAGCTGCGGGAGGAGTGGACCAGAACTATTAGGTATTAAGAAACTTCATCCGGAGAGGTCAATTGCACTAGCTTTGGAGTTGGGAGCATTCCAAAACTTATACCATGACCTATCTAACAAATCGAAAACGTATTTTACAATATATCAACAAAAAATGTGCATTGTCACATCTATTTTACTGTTTTCTGTCATGAAGCATTTTGTTCTGTATAGACTGGAATCATCCAAATTAACTCCCAGTAACAGTCTTTACATGTCCGCTAAAGATTCGATCAAATATTACATGTATCAATATCTCTTTAATCTCCTAGTCAAAACTACATATTAATACTTGAAAATAACGAATTGCAATTGAAATCTAAAACATCACATTAGTATGAGTTCTTCTTTTCTTCCTTTCACAATTTTTCTGCCTCGCCAAAAAGTGGGAGGAAAGTAGCAAAGGGGAAATAAACGAGTGAAGACAAACAATAACGTTGAAAATAAAGAATACAATAAGCAATAGTTACAAAAAAGTTGGCTGTGTTTACTTTAGTGCATGAAATACTTTTCCTGTCTATGGTCACCTTAAATTGTTGAATATTTTCCATAAAAAATTAAAAGCAACTTCTCCCACTTGCGGGTGAAGCCTTTTTTCCATTTAAGAATATCCCAACTCCTACTAGCTGCTCCATCTCACTCACTTCAATTAACATTTAAACATTGTTATAAACCTTTATTACTCACTATGCTAAGGAGACTAACACCTAAGCACGTAATGACCAACGAAATGGAGGAGAATTATGAGACTTCAGGTTCAGATACTAGAGAGGCAAAAGCACTAAGTGATCTTTTCTCATCTGTGTAATCCTTAATAGACAGAGTAACTTAATACTTATGCTGATAGGAGATAACAACTACCCAGTGAAATAGTATAGCTACACGCAAGCTGGCTAGATACCACCATCATAATAAAAAAAATGTCAATGTACTATCTGCATTTATATCCAAAATTTCCAGAACACGATTATCCAAAAGTAAATCGATTCTTCATAACAAACAGGTGATCGAAGATGCTAGACTCTAGCTAGATCTGTATAGGGTAAAATTGACTTATATTAAATGTTTGAATGATAGTGCGACACGTGGAATCGAAAACATCAAAAGATAAATTGAGTGACAACTAATACCGGGAATAGCAATTGCCATTGGTATTGGATGGACCCAAAGGGAGCACAATCGGCATGAACAGATCGAATGTTTGCCATCAAAAAGCATTTAATGAAGAATATTTCCTCGCATTAAATGGACAGCCGTTTTAGAGAATATTTACATTCATAACATATTGTTACATATTCATCAATGACCCCATTTATTTTCATTTAAGAGGGGTTCCATCCTAGGATCTTTTTCCTACGTTTAGATATAAATAGTATGCTCAACAACCATTGTAAGGCAGGAAAATATTTGGTAAAAGTTATGCTACATTTTGTTCTCAAGCTAAATAAAATAACTTTACTTTATGTATTACATTGCTCTTATTTCTATCCTGGGAGGCATTCCTCCCGGAGCCAGGCATGCCATTTCTTTTGATTTTAACGCTAATTCTGAAAGATCCATTAGATAATGAACTATTGGTTCTAAGCCATCTCTAATGATTAATCAACAATTCGAAGTGCTTTTCTTGCGTATTCTTGATAAACCAGCATTGCAACAGATTTACTATTTGGAGACGGATAGTGCTAGGTAGGGTAAAAAGAATGATTTTTTCCCATTAGCCGAGGAAAGAAGTAACAAAGGAATATCGCTATCGTGAGAAAAAAAGAAAAACTTAGGATAGGAAGCTCTTATTTTTAATATAATTTATTTATTATTTTTGGATCAAATCAGTTCGCCTGTCTATAAACCATGTAACAATGTCAACTATACTGTTTATGGGTAAATAATTTGGTGCTCACCGTGGAGCTTAGACAGTTGTGTAATTGAGTTGGTCCTTGCGTGTGTTACTAACTTGTTTGATTCTTTATTTCTTAGCAGAAAATCGAAAATGCCAGCTAGCGATGTCAACATTGCACACAACGTTGTGGGACATCAAAATCTACCTTAACATAAGGATTTAATCAGCGACACCCGAATGAGGGGGATGAGGCAGCCCCGGTTCGTGGAGGACAGTACTCGTGACACGTATAAGAGCCAACTCCCAATGACTCAGAAGACAAACATGTTGAGAAAACAGTAAGGATATTGAGAGAGCAATAGAAAGCTACTATGGGACATCTTTCAAGGCAGGATCAGGTCATGATAGAATTAAAGGAAGCATTGTCGGGTGCATCAACAATGCAAATGGAAGGGGTCCGGCACCGCCTGGCATTCTTACGAATCAGACGGCTCAAAGAGTTAATAACAACACCCCTAGGGGTGAGAGCAACTTTGACGGTGCCGGGGGGACCAGTAGCAGATCCGGTAAAGACAATGGTAATGATCCTTCAAAACCGAACTCATGAGATTCATGAGAGAAATGAACGAGCGGATGGATTAGAACAGTTTCATACCCGAATGGACTAGATTTCGAGCGCAGAACCAGTTGTGAAGGGCTTAATTTTGAAAAAATATACTCATGGATGGAGCTTCTAATGTAAAAGGGTCTGGATTCGGGGTGGTCCTAATCACGCCTTCGGGGGAGACCTTGAGATAGGCCATAAAAATTATTCCATTAACTAATAATGTAGCCAAGTATGAGGCTTTGGTTGCAACACTTGAACTGGCCCGAGGACTTGGATCCGAAGTCATAGAAATCAATTGCGATTCCCAATTGGTAGTAAACCAAGTGTACGAGATTTTCGATGCGAAAGAGGAACGTATGCAATGATACGTGATTAAAGTTTAAATTTTTCTTGCACGATTTAGGGAATGGTCGACAACACATATCCCGAGAGAATAGAACATAAAGTCAGATGCATTGGACAATTTGGGGTCATCAACAGAAATAAATTGATTTGACTCTGGTACTATCTTTTAACTTATGCACTCGGTACTGGATGTGGATGGTTATTGTAAAGTAAATATAACCAACCTAGTCTAGGACTAGAGGAATGAGATCATCGATTATCTTCTGTAGACATGTGATTTTTGACCCTCCCCAAGATTTTTCATATTTTAGCACGTAAACATTTAATTTAGGTCTAATATAGGTATTTCAACTAATTTTTACTCTTTTTCTTTATTTTATTACAAGAAAATAAAAATTACAAAAAAAAAGTTTCATTACTTTTTGTAGTCATTTTTAATCTTGAAAAATACAAAAAATAGTTTTATTTTAACGGTCAGTATCAGTATTATTTTAATATTTATTTTATTTAAGTAAAATCAATTAGTAAATAAGGTAGTATTTTAGTCTTGTTCACCGAGAAAAAATAATGTTGGGCTCAAACAACCCATTTTTAGGCCTAGTTTAGAATACATGCTGGAACCACGGAACTCGGAAATGCCTAACACCTTCTCCCGGGTTAATAGATTTCCTGACCCGAATTTCTGTGTTCGTAGATCGTAAATAGAGTCAACTTCCTCGATTTGGGATTTTAAACCGACGACTTGGGACACCATAAATTATCCCAATTAGTGACTCTGAATCATAAATAAGTAATTCCGTTTCGATTGTCACTTAAATTGGAAAAAAATTCCCTTAATACCCTTCCGAGGGTAGGAAAAAGGAGGTGTGACAGCTCTGGCACCTCCGCTGGGGATCAAGAACCTAGAATCTCTGATTCAGGGTTCAAGAATTCGAGTTTGCTAAAATGATTTTTACTTGGCTTCATTTATTGTTAATATTACTGTATTCTATGAACCTTTTGTGCTAAATGCCATATGTTTACCGCTTTAATATTATTTGAATTGTATATAACTGTCTTCTTACGCCACCCCTCCGAGTCTTCTGAAAATGTGCATACGTTCGCGTAGCCCATTTTTTCTGTAGAAATTATACCAAATAGAACGAGGCTGGGCCAGCAACTAGGCCAGGTAGACTTTAGTGCTCCTGGTAAGTTACCCCCTCTTCGCCCCCAGTTATCCGCTCGGGTAAGCTAGGTTTAGAATACAATTCAGGATTTAAACCTAGAAAAACGCAGCCTTATGCCGTATCCCTAGTAGGAACGTTTGTTTGCATCACGTGAATTTGACTTTGGAGACTCCAGACAGGGGTTGGGTCCATGTAAGACAGGTGTACCCAAAATAACAAATCATCTTGATGCATCCTATGTGCTACATGTTGCATTTTTTTAAGGGTAAAAGAGTCATTTTGCGGACCAATGATAATTGAGGGCTAATGAAAAAGAGAAAAAAGAAAAGAAAAAAAGAGGATGAAGTATGAAAATAAAGCAAGTAGGGGTCAGTTATGTTTTCTTTCGCATTTTTGTTAAGAAAAAGAAAAAAAAAGATTTTGCACTTTTTCATCATTTTTTGAAAATTAAAAATAAAAAAAGGGAAAAGAAAATCCAAAAAGAGTTTATATGTTTCATCATTTTTCAAAAAAAAAAAAAGACAGAAAAATATTTTTTCTCTAAATTAGTTTTTTTTTTTATAATTCTCGACCGTATCCAATTTGCCCGAACTATACATACCTGATTCTCGCCTTTCGGGGCGTGCTACGTAGGCAACCACATAGTGTCCGGTCTTCCTAGTAAATCTTAGGTTCTTGGCTTTGCGAGATCTTAGCCAAATTTTGCACTTCTAGCCACCTTTTGGCCACATAAGTTATTTTGCAAAAATAACCTCAATCATGTCTAGCATGTGTCTAATAGGGAGTGTTATTATCTCACATAGTGTTGGTTAAAGTTTTCTTATACAGGTGTGGGTCTATTTACCGGAGTTTAAGCATGGCAGACACCCCGGGACCATCCAGTCAGGATCGCTCATCCAGGAGTTGCTTAAGGATATTTTTTTTGTTGAGCCTGTTTTTCTTTTATGCCATCTTTTACCTTCTGATTTTGTACAGTAATGTCGAGTCTTTTGTTACGGTATTTCCTATTTTGTATTTGAAAAAAAATGTAATAAATCAAAAATCCAAAAGAAGAAGAAGAGATTTTCCGTTTTTGTATTTCTGTTATATGTTTTCTTTAGAATACTAACTCTAGAAGTTCAAAAAAATCCCTTGTGATTTTCTTTAGGAAATTAATATCTAGAACTCAAATTGCTTTTATATTTCCTTTAGTATATTAAGACTAAAAATTCAAAAAAAAAAGTTGAATTTTCTTTTAGTACCTCTTTAAAAGGTTTTTCTTTAAGGTATTAATTAAAAAAAATCCAAAAAAGATTTTCCTTTGAGGTTCTTCTTTGCGAAATTATTGTAAAATGAATATGAAAAAAACTCTTTTATTTTTACTACATTTAGGACATTGTACATAGAAGAAATAACATATCTTATCTTCTGTTTATCTTTAAAAAAATTTTTATGTAATTAAAAATTAAAATCCAAAAGCAGTTTTATATCTTTTTCATTTCTCATTTCAAAATCTTTCTTCAGGATATCAAGTGAAAAATTCGAATATTTTTTTTGGTTCATTGTTTAGATTTCCTTCCTAAAAAAAATTAAAAAAATAATTTTCTCTTCTAGGTTTTTTTTCCTTAATGATTTCCCATAGAGTATTTGTTTCAAAAAGAAAACAAAAAAAGAAAAAAATACATGATCATTAAGCTTGAGTTTAGAATAGGTTATAGAACATGAAGTCTAGAAAATTAAAAAAAAGAGATTTATTTTTTTTATTTCCCTTTTATCATCAGAGTAGTCATTAAGGTAAAAATAAAAAGGAAAAGAAAAAAAGGGGAACGTTAGTTTGTTTACTTTATTTTCGATCTTCCCCAAACTATGCAAAGATCTGATTCATGCAGTGTCATGTTACGTAGGTAACATACATAGGGTTCGATCAAATCATTTTTTATTTATTAAAAGAAAAAGAAAAATAAGAAAAAGAAAAGCAATCAAAATAAAAGAGAAAAAAAGAGATGAAATTATGAGATGTGAGAAATGAGAGGAAAGAAAAGAGTGATAATTAGAAAAAAAAAAAAGAGGAAGGAAAATGAGCAAACAAGTGCTAGAAAAAGAAAGAAAGGAGAGGATTGAAATGAACAAATTGGGATGATGCCAAATGACCTTCGTACCCTCGAAGTCATTTTAGAACTGATAACTGTGGCTAGGTGGATTGCACATAAAGTAAGATTATCTTATGTTAAATGCTTTAACGCTAACGTGATGGCTTCATCTTCATAGCAGAAAGGTGGTTGGTTTGTGGTTCTTAAAGTGGTAACTCTTCTCTACAACATAAGGTCGAAAGACAATGGTAGACGGCAACGGAATCGAGTCGATTGATACTGGTGCCCAAAAGCAATTGGATGAATAGGACAATGGGTTGGTTGAAGAGGTAAGGATGTTAAGACAACACATTGCGGGCATGTATCAGGCTTAGATGACCGGGAAGGCACCACTTCTGCCACCCCCTAGATTCTTAGATGCTACCCTTACCCAAACTACAGTCATAGTGCCAGATGATCCCCCATACTCTCCCGATCCACCCGCTTATCACAGCTTTCCTAACCACCCTAGTAGTTTCGTCACTCATCCTCCAATTACCTCTCCCCAAAATTGCCTCCTGTCATATCCACTACCCTCATGATCACAACTTCACAACAATCTTCTCTTCATAGATCCAATAATGAACACCCACTCAAAACTCATGATGCCTAATATTACCCCTCGGAGGTTGCCCACAAGGTTCCTAACTCATACAAGCAGAGCCCTCAGGATGAGCATTATGTTGAAAATAAAAAGTTCACAGGAAAAGAAGGGCGAAATGAGATATCCAGGAAGCCGAAAGGTATAGAACAATCCTTAAGGAGTATGTAAAGGATGGGAAATCAGATTAACATGTTCCCTAATATTCGTCTGCCCGCGGGGTTTAAAATGCCAAAGTTTACCTTGTATGATGGGCGTGGAGATCCAATAGCCTATCAGAGGGATTATTGTAGTGAAATGAGAAGTGTTGGCGGGGAAGATAATTTGTTGATAGCATATTTCAGTGAGAGCTTGACTGGGGCAGCCTTGCGATGGAATACTCGTCAAGATGTTGGTAAATGGCATACATGGGATGACATGACTCAAGATTTTGTGCGACACTTTCAGTACAATATAGACATTGTCCCAAACCGCTTCTCCCTATCTCAGATGGAAAAGAAACCCAAGGAAAGTTTTAGGGAATTTTGGTTCATATGGAATGAACAAGTTGCTCGGGACAGCCCTCCCATTGATAGAAAAGATGTTGCTGAGCCCCGCCAATAACATGATCTAGTGTGCATTCCTGCTAAAGAGCCACTTGGTAAAGTTAATAATATTGAAATTGGTAATGGTCTTGGTAATATTGATGTGGAACTCAGTGGCTAAGATGTCGAGCTTGGTAATTGGAAAGACGCTCCTTTCTTGGCTAGCCAGGGAGGAGTCTTGGTGGTTCATTTTGCTGTTATTTTTGTTGTTTGGGTTATTTCAGGGTTGTAATCCAGATATTGTCTTGTGACTCAAACCCCTCTATCCTTTTATTTTTCCTGGTTCGTGTAGTCGTAGAAACACATTTAGTGTTTTCTAGGTTTGTTCTAGGGTTGTAACCCCAGTTTAGTTTGCTTGTCTTATTGTTCGAACCGTTTCACCGTCTGTCTAATGCAATTTCCTGTCTTCTGTTATTTCTAGACATTTTTTGTTTTGTTCTCTTCTCCTTTTATAGTTCTTTTCATGCTGGCTCTAGTAACATGACATGCACACATAATTCTAGACCTGGTCTCAAAATTTAGTTTAATCATGGAGCAATGAAACAATTTTAAAGATGATGGGGACATTTGAGGGAAATAAGTAAAGGCATTTGGAGATCATATAAATTTTGAACCATGTGAAACTGGGGCAGATAATTTGGGAAGTTAATAGGATGAGACAAGAATTCATTAAAGGAGAGTGCATCCCAGACGATTTAAAATAAGCAACATTGAGTTCAAATGCATCTCAAGTTACAAAATAAAGTCAAGGAAGTTTTCTCCGAATTGACGGAGGATATCCATTGTGCGAAGGGAATCACCCAACGAGGGTTCTGTACTTGACAAGGCGCTAAAGAAAAGTGGAAGGCATATCAGTAATATCAATGTCGAAGCCGCAAAAGAAATATTGTGCATGATTTTCAATTTTTATTTCAAGTTACATGTGTTGTACTTGGCATTTTCAGGGATTGGGAGGCTCTCTTTCAGCTACCCAAACACTTATACCATTTGATACTCTTTTAAGCATGTACTGATTTCTTTGACCTCCCCTCTTTTGGAATCAAGTTAGATTCATACAAAAAAAAAAGAAAAAAAGGAAGAATTCATGTCCCAATAGGTTTATTTTACAAAGTTCATTCCAAAAGAAAAATTCAATAAAAAAAGAAGAGAAAATCGAGATAAAGAAAAAAAAGGAAAAAGAATAAAAAGAAGAGAAGGAAAAAGGAAAAAAGAGGAAAAGAACGAAAAAGAAAAAAGAAAAGAAAAAGAAAAAGACAAATAGTAACAAAAAGTAGTTTTGTGAACTATGTTTGACCTGATTCTTGTCACCACAATATATGTAGGCAAACTTACGGTTCGGTCACACCGAATAAAATATTGCATAATCCCATGAAGTCGAGAGGGGGAAATTCCAGAAAAAGGGAAAAATAGATTCAAATTCCCTTGTTTCAGAAATTGGGGCAAAGTTTTAGAATGGATTTCAAAAGTTGTAAATAAATTAACCCCGTTGTCTTAGTTATTTTGAGCCTTTATGATATCCTTTCTTTCTAAACCTGTCCAAAAGCCATATTACAGTCCCAAAAGACCTCCCAGATAATCTTTGAGAATGTTGAGTTTAGACATGCCAAGAGCATATGATATTTTTACCATGCTTAAGGCCTTGTCATCTGCAGAATAAGAGGAATAAGAAGAAAAGAACAAAATGAGAGAGTCTTATTGGTGAAAATCTTCACAGGCACTATTAGGCGATGGTGAGTTGAGAGAAAGAACAAAATGAGAGAGGATTGATAGTGAAAACCCTTCGAACACTACGAGTCGAATGAGGATTGTCAATCCGATTGGATAATCAAATCATTGAAGCCCAATTTCATGGTTTAGGGGTATAACAAGATTTGAATATCAGACTTGCTTGACGGATTAGCCCACAGGTACATGTCATGGTCATTAGAGTTGGTATCCACATCTGATAAGTTTGTACTTTGTAGTTTTCTTGTTAGGAATCATCTCTTTCCTTTTTCCTTTACTCTGTTCCTTTTGTCTTATTTACTTCCTCTTCCTGATTTTGTTTGGTTAGAACAAGTGAGAAATGACTTCAAAATTTGCACCAGCTTTCCAATTGCACAAAACGGGGTCTGGCTAGCACATCAAAGTGGCATAAGTCAGGAAAAATAGCGTACGCACTAAGTTGGTAACAATCAACGTGCTTTGGGATTCATGTGAAATACAAAGGTTTGGTATATGTCAATTCATGAACAATGCAACAGATAGAGGATGTTGGGTGAACGGATCAAAGGTATTTTCTGTGATAAGGTTGACGGAGAGAGTGGTTAACCAATAACAAGCAAGGTCTTCCAAGCGGAAATCAAAGTTATCATGGAAAGTGAAGGAGCAATAGACCTCACGGCCAAGGACAGTGGTTTAAGTTAGGAAAGAACAGCATGCGCACTAAGTGGGTGGCAATTGACGTGCTTTGGGATTCGTGTGAAATACAAAGGTTCAGTATATGCCCATGCATGAGCACAATCCAACAGATGAATTGTATTGGGTTTGAACGGATTAGAGGTATTTTTCATGATAAGGGTAATAGAGAAAGTGGTCAGTCAATAAATAGGCAAGGTCTTTCGAGTTGAAATCGAAGTTATCACAGGAAGTGAAGGAGCAATCGCCCTCAAAGTCAAGGCTGCAAACCAACCACCATGTTTAAAATCACAAGTTTTCTTTATTTGAAACAGGGATGAAGACTATGTCCAAATCAAAGCGTGGAAACTTAAATTTTTCAAATGTCATGCCCAAATTATGTCAGCACAAAGGCGGGTTGAGAAGGGAAAAGAAATTTGTTCGATCTGCAAGAACCCTCCATGAGGAAAAGCATGATTCAGGGGCAAGGAATTTTGTTCGTTCTACAGAGATCCTCGAGGAAGAGAGTGCGGCTCAGATAAGTTCATTCTCCGCTTCTTAGGGCCCGCCTGGATAATGTGATTTAATTTTGAAGTTCTCAGGACCCTTATGGACAATGGGACTTAGTTAAAATTCAAAACATTCTTGAGAAACAAGATCTAGCATAAGCTTTACTTTGAGGAAATATAAGTTGGTTTTGAAGTTTTCATTCTTAGGACGAGACTCAATTGGAAATTTTCAGGACCCTCCAGGATAATGGGATTTAATTTTAAGACCTTCATAGATAACAAGATTTAGTGGAAGTCATACCTTTAGGAAATATAATTTAGCTTTAAAAACTTTCATTTAACTAGGAGTTTCAGGACCCTCATGGATAATGGGATCTAGATTTTAAACTCTTTGAGATTTTCTAGTAATATGATTCAATTAACACTCACAGATGTGCCCGGCTACCAAACTGGGGCAGAAAAAATTTCGTTTGTTTGGTCTGTTTTGTTGAAATCAAGCACACACCTGGAGAAACAAGGGAAGGCAGTTCAAGTTTTGGAAATCAGGCGCCCACCTGGAGAACAAAAGGAAATCGGTTCAAGTGTTGGAAATTAGGCGCCCACCTGGATAACAAAGGGAAAGCAGTTCAAGTTTTGGAAATCTGGCGCTCACCTGGAGAACAAAGGGAATACAGTTTAAGTTTTGGAAATCAGGCGCCCACTTGGAGAATAAAAGGAAAGTAGTTCAAGTTTTGGAAATCAGGCGCCCATCTGGAGAACAAAGGAAAAGTAGTTCAAGTGTTGGAAATCAGGCGCCCACCTGGAGAACAAAGGGAAAGCAGTTCAAGTGTTGGAAATCTGGCGCCCACCTGGAGAACAAAGATAAAACAGTTCAAGATTTGGAAAATAGATGCCCACCTGGAGAACAAAGGGAAACCAGTTCAAGTGTTGGAAATCAGGCGCCCACCTGGAGAACAAAGGGAAAGAACTTCAAGTGTTGGAAATTAGGCGATGACCTGGAGAACAAAGGGAAAGAAGAGGGAAAGCAGTTCAAGTTGGAAATCAGGCGCCCACCTGAAGAACAAAGGGAAAGCAGTTCAAGTTTTGGGAATCAGGTGCCCACCTGGAAAACAAAGGAAAAGCAGTTCAAGTTTTGGAAATCAGGCGCCCACCTGGAGAACAAAGGGAAACAGTTCAAGTCTTAGGGAAAAACAGTGCAAACGTTGGTAATCAGGCACCCACCTGGAGAACAAAGGGAAAGCAACAATGTTCAAAGGAAGATAGCAATCAAGGACCCACCTGGAGAACAAAGGGAAACAGTTCAAGTCTCATGGAAAAATAGTGAAAATGTTGGTAATCAGGCACCCACCTGGAGAACAAAGGGAAAGAAACAATGTTCGAAGGAAGACATCAATCAAGAGCCCACCTGGAAAATAAGTCAAGTTTCGAGGAATACAATTCAAATGTTAGTAATCAGGTGCCCACCTGGAGAACAAAGGGAAAGCAGCAATGTTCAAAGAAAGACAGTTCAAGTTCAGCAATCAGGCACCCACCTGGAAAACAAAGGAAAAACAGTTCAAGTTTCAAGGAAAAATAGTGCAAGTATTGGCAATCAGGCGCCCACTTGGAGAACAAGGAGAAGGCAGTCCAAGTTTCAAAGGAAGACAATTCGAGTATTGGAAATGAGGCACCTACCTGGAGAATAAGGGAATCCACTTCAGAATGTAATTCAAGTCATTAACAAAAGAAGCTCGCAGCAAGTATGCGAGTCAATAGTCCGAGGTGATCAACAGAAGTTAGTCGTAATCTAGAAGAAAAAAAAAAGAGAAAGGCAAAAAGTGAATCCAAATGCAGAAGTTCATGAAAGATGTGAGTTGCTCAATACATGACTGAATTCACAAGCATGGTATGTTCGATTTTGATCCAAAAATCTGAAGAAGAATGAACTAGCACCTGCAACTAGCAAGCATCAAGGTTCAAATCCAAAGTCTGCATGAAGAACCATTCAAGACTCAAGATCAAGCTTCAGAAGACTGATAGATATGAATCTTGTAACTCAAAGTTGACAGGCTTAGCGAGTCTTTTTCATTTTTTGATTTTTGATGTAATAATAGGACCGCGGACCAGAACCTCGACGGAACGACACCTCGACCAACTCTCCACCTCATTATACTCCATCACTGTTTCTACTTCAGAACTACACGTGGCCTGATTCTTTTATCGCCAAGGATATGTAGGTAGCTCAGATACCAGGGCTCGATCACATTCTCCTTCCTCTTAGTTTTTGGTCTCCTTAAATAAGGGTCGGGTCAAAAAAATATGTCTAGTTGTTCTTTGTCTGAAAACTCTTCGCGTTTCCAGTCAAAGAGAAGCAGCTGTAGACATGTGATTTTTTGACCCTCCCCAAGATTTTTCATATTTTAGCACGTAAATATTTAATTTAGGCCTAATATAGCTATTTCAACTAATTTTTACTCTTTTATTTTATTTTATTACAAGAAAATAAAAATTACAAAAAAAAATAGTTTCGTTAATGTTTTGTTGTCATTTTTAATCTTGAAAAATGCCAAAATAGTTTCGTTTTAACGGTCAGTCTTATTTTAATTTAAGTAAAATTAATTAATAAATAAGGTATTATTTTAGTCTTGTTCATCGAGAAAAAATAATTTTGGGCTCAAATAACCCATTTTTAGGCCTAACTTTCGGACCAAGCCCATAATAACCCAAGCCCAATACCCCTAAAACCCTAGACTTAGACTATAAAAGGACCTACACCCTAATGACCCAAGACCTAGACTCTACACATAACCATCCGCCATTTTCACTGAAAAAAGATAAAAAGAAACATAAAAAAGAGACCTAAGACCTTTCTTCTTGGAAAAGCTTAACAAAACAAAACCTAGCGTGAGGAGATCCGCCATTATTCATAAGCTTGGACCCTAAAAAACCTTCAGTTCCTTCATCTTCTTCAACAAGCGCCTAACAAAAAACCTAAGGAAAAAGAAAAGCTCCCAGCAACCAGAGTAAAAATGACCCCATCGCCGGAAAAACACCACCAACCCCTGAAAGTTAATCACCAAACGACGCCCATCCCCCTGTAATTTCATATTTTCAACCAAACCAAGACCCACCGATAGAAAAATCGCTCACGCCGCCAGCCGTGACTCACCTCAACGCCCAGCGACCTCCTGCATCAATCTCCCTCACGCCAAATACACATACATACACAGAGTTGCAACTCCACTAAAGCAACCCCATGAAGCTTCACCTGGCAGCCGTAGATCTCCCTTCAACGGAACTAGTAGCTTCACCACCATAGCACACCAAATCCTTGAAGACGGGAAATTACCATGTAAACGCTGTCCCTCACCACTAGAAGCTCATCGGAAAACAGCACCGGCTAAGCTTCAACATACCTAAATCAGCCGAGTTCGAGTTTGCCGTTGAGATCGCATTTGAGTTTTCCGATCGTGGTTCTGTGTTGCCTCGGGTTTTGCTGCTATTTTTCAGTCAAATTTTCAGAAACGGAGCTGCTGTACCTCCTGATTTTTCTTCACTATTGAAAAGATTTTGGATTATCAGGTTCATTACTACTTTAGTTTTCTTCATTTTATTTGGGTAATGTGAATCTTGTACGTGGAAAAATTAGAAGACTTGATCTTTCGCTATCAAGGACATTTCAAAAGTTTCCTCAAGGCCCCGAGGGTGGGAAGCCACGATCGAGCTCTCGACCTCAGTGCTCGTCGAGGTCTAGCTCGTAGCTGTCACACCTCCTTTTTACCCTTTAGTTTTAACCAATATTACTAAATTATCCTACTGCTCTATTTCAGAAACCAAACCCAAGATATAACCAGCTATAACCAATAACCCTAATTATTCAATCAATTACCACTTATTTATTTCAGAAACTAAACTAATTGCAAACAAATTTACTAAAATAAAACTTCTAATTAATATTCTCAATTTAACGGTACAGAATTATAACCAGAATCTAAAGAATTAATCAAACAAGTATTCAATTCCTATTATCCTTGATTAATATCACAGAAAATTATCAAAGACTAAACAAAAATTATTTAATTCCTAAGGCTAGTATCAGAATTTGTTTATTAAAATTTTATTTTATTATTATTCCTTAAATTTCAGAACAGTAGCAGATTTACCAAACTAAGATAGAGAAAAGACAATAAAAAAGAATCAAGGGCCAGAGACGGAGAAAACGAGCATACAAGAAACAAAAAACAAAAACTAAAGAACAACAGGAAGGAAAACACTTGCTTTTTTTCCCCGTTATTTTCTAGGCTTTTCTTTTCATTCTTTCTTCTTTTCTTTCTTTCTTTTCTTTCTTTCTTCTGTTCTTTCCTACTTCAGATTTCTTGACTTTCCGGCAGACCCATCCTTTGATTATTTTTTATCTTTCCAAGGTTTTTTGGGACTTAAAGGCTCCAGAATAGGATTAAAGAGATCGAGGAGCACTCTTGGTATGATTTTGGTTATTTTTGGGTCAAAGTTCGTCCGCCGGAATTAGGTTTCCGGCGATGCTTAATCAAATATTCGAAGAGTTAGGGACTTATTCGAGGGAAAAGAGGTGGATGGGTGGGAAGAGGGGATTGAGACAGTTCTGTGGTGTATTTTTGGGGTTGAACGGGGAAGATGGTGTCTCCCGCCGGTAGGGTTCCGGCGGGTTGTGGGAGAGAAGGAAGGGGCGGCTAGGGTTTCTGGGGATGAAGATGATAATATGAACGCATGTATGTATATATCATGGTTATATTAAAACGAGTTTGATGAATTATGGCCGTTGGATTAATTAAACCTACAGCTCAGATCGCTCCTAGCTTCTAAACGGCGTCGTCTCATTAAATGAAAATGCATCCTCACCCGTTAGATCTAGCAACTGAATGGTCAAGATTAAAGATTCCAAACGCGGTCATTTTAATTCTAATGAAGAGACCGATCTCTGGCCGTTGGATCAATTACGTCCACGGCTCAGATTGATCGACGCCTAAACGGCATCGTTTTGTTAATTCAGGGACTGGACCGGTGACATTCCTTTGGGCCTAGGCTGGTTTGTAACTTTAGGCCAATTAATCCGAATTTCAGCCCAAGTATTATTGTTTTTTTTTGTATTGTATTTTGTATTTTCCTTTATTTTGTACTTTGTATTTTATTTTCTAATTATATATTTTTTATGGTAATTTCAATTAAGGTGCAAAAATGTTACCTTCTTTTGATTTTCCTTAATTTGTTGCCAAAAATGAATTGACACTAAAATTATGAAATTAAATCCTAATGCATATACCTATTTTTGTATTTTTATATATATTCTTTAGTATGAATTAAAATGCAACAATTAACACCAATTTCAACAAAAAATTTACAAAAAATGGTAAACTAATAAGAAATTATTTATTTGGATCTTTTGGAATAAAATTGCTTAGGGCAAAAATCACGTGCTCACAGCTGCCCCTCTTTGCTTGGGAACACGAAGAGTTTTCGTGCAAAGATAAGTGAGCGGTAATGAGGGATTTTTTGCCCGTTCGCATATTTCGTGTGAAGCATTTTTGAAAAGTTTGACCGCACCCTGCTTCAGAGATTGCCTACATATCCTAGGCTAAACAGGAATCAGGTCAGTGTAGTTCAGGAGTGTCTGGTAGTTGGGACTACCAGGAGCTGTGATCTCATTACTGTTGCTGTTGTTACTGCTTGCTGACCCCCTTATTACACCGTGTAAAGATAAAAGAAGCTAGCCTAGGCTATGCCCTATGATTTACAAAATCCTATCTAATGTCT
>MU733540.1:7293-19444 GCA_026770625.1 Nicotiana glauca
CCCGGGGCTCGGGTTTCGCAAATTCCGTGAATTTTGATATTTTTCAATTGTTTTCAATTGGGTAATGTCCCATTTGCATATTGTAATGTATTCGCTCTGGTTTTGGTTAGATTCGACGCGCGTGGAGGCCAATTTGAGGGGCAAAGGCGTCGCGAGCGAGGAATTTCACCGGTTCGAGGTGAGTAATACTTGTGAATGATATCCTGAGGGTTTGAAACCCCGGATTTTTACACATCATAGTGCTGTATTGTGGTGACTTGAACGCCAGGTATGAGCGTGTGGTAGAGCACCGTTGGGGATTGTGACTTGGTCCGTCCCGGTTGTTGATTTTACTGCGTGATTGACTGAAAACTACTTGATGCTATCATGATTTGGGCTGATTGCCACGTTGTGGGCTTCGTGCCGATTATTTGAATCCTTCAAGGATTGATATCACTATTTTTGCATTACGTTGCATATTTTTTTATCTCAGTCCAAGGTTCTAAATACTGTTTTGCAAACTCAACCATCTTTCTAAGATTTGAAAACTTAAATGATATTTTTGTGACGTTTTGAGTTGAGAATTGCTATTTTACTATTGCCCAAGCATGTGCATTGCTGGACTGAGATATGGACCGGGCTGCATGCCGCAACAGTATATACATATACATGCATGGATCGGACTGCACGCCGCAGTAGTATATTATATGGATCGGACTGCACGCCGTAGTAGTACATTATATGGATCGGACTACACACCGCAGTGATATAATATGTGGATCGGACTTCACGCCGCAGTATTATAGCGCTTGGGCTGTAGGAGCCCCTCCGGAGTTTGTACACACCCCCAGTGAGCGTAGGGTACCCAAATGGATCGGTCTGCGTGCCGCAGCGGTCATGTGCATTGGATTGCATTCATGCATTCATTCCTGTTTGTACTACATGGCATGATTTTTAGCACTCACATATCATTGTCATACATGCTATTACTTGCCTTGTTGACTAGATACCCTGGTGTTATATGTTAAGGAGTGCTGAGCCCGAGAGGCTGATGTTGTACTTTGTGAGTTGGGAGTGAGCCCGAGAGGCTGATGTTGTACTTTGTGAGTTGGGAGTGAGCCCGCAGGGCTGATACTGCACTGAGAGTTTGATACTGAGCCCGAGGGGCAGATTTCTGATTATTTCCTGCTTGTTGAAATTATTTTTCGCAATTGTTAAAAAGGCATATTTTCAAAAGAGATTTTTAACTGAGCTTGAGATTTTCTAAAGGATTTTCTCGGTGTTACGGTTTTTCTATCTTTCTCAAAAGGGTTGTACTGTCTGTTATAGCATTTTGGAGTGCTCATACATGTTTTCTTATCGTTCAGATATTATTTGCTCTTGTTACCACTAAGTTGGAAATACTCACTTTACTCCCTGCACCTCGCGTGCAGTTGCAAGTATTGCTCACCTGGTAGCGCGTTATTAGCGGACCGAAGGCCTTACTAAGGTAGTTGAGCAAGGTGACCGCCAGCGTTCGCGGCACCGCACTTCATCTTTGATTTCTAGATTTTATTTTGTATATATATATAATATTGGCCCTGTATTAGTGTTCCTACAATGTTGATATAATGTTGATAATTAATGTTCTTAAGTTGCATTTTCCATCTATTTATGTTTAGTAAGTGTTAAAGAAACGAATTGGGTTAGTTGGCTGTCCTTGTCTTCACGAGAGGCGCCATCACGACCGGGTATGGAGATTGGGTCGTGACAGTAACATCCCTAATGGTGTGTTTTCCAAAAGAAAGCACATAATTAAGGATATTACGGTCAAGAATCCCCAAGAATTGAGTTAGGGTTCTTGGCCAGAAATTTTAAAAATTCATATTTGAGGAACTCTGGGAATATTCGAAGCAAATGGGTATGGGATTTGGGTAGAGGAGGCTTAGACGAGCCTATGGTGTTATTTTGAGGATATTTGGCGTACTTTGAGTCTTGGCCGGAAAACTTAAAATCAAGATTCGAAGTTTTCCGGCAAGATTCGAAGAAAACTAATGGCAAGGTTAGATAGAGGGGAAAGAGGAGAGCTAGGGGTGTTATTTTGGCGGCTATTGGAGTAAGTATTGTTCGCCGGCGGTAGGGTTCCGGCAACATAGATGGTGATATTCGAGGAGATAGGGTAAGATTCGAAGGAAATTGAATACAGGGGTGAGAAGAGGAAGGGGAGAGGATCTTGTGGTGTTAATCTGGCAATTATTGGCGTAGGTCGCGTTTCCCGCCGGTGAGGGTTCCGGCGATGTCGGTGGCGAGGAGGAGTATACGAGGAAGACACTGGATGTTTTTAGGGTTAGGGAGATTTTTCATAAAAATACATATTAAATCGCATCAATTAACAATAACGGTTGGATCAAACGAATTTGACTGCTCAGATCAGCTTGACACCAGACAGTGTCGTTTTTTTTTTTTTTTTAAAAACAGGCCGGGTCTAGGGTAATTGGGTTGGGCTGGTGCAGGTGTAATTTGGGCTCAACATCTAAACATAACAGCCCAATTTTTACTCAATTTATTTGATTTCTTTTGCTTTTGTATTTATTTTTGTATTTTTGCATTTTCTAATTTATAAAAATGTAAAATTAAGATAAAAATCTAATTACACCATTTAACCCTTAAAATTATTTAAAATCATATTTAAAGATGCAACAATTATCAATTAAAATAGCCTAAGAACTATTTTTGTGATTTTCTTTAAATTGTTCTAAAATGAATTAATACCTACTTAATACTAAAATGTGAATTTAAATTCCTAATGCAAATGCATATTTTTTTTTTTACTTTTTAATATGAATTATTATACAACCAATTAACACCAAAAGCAACAAAATTTACAAAAATTCTAAAATCATTTTATTTCAAACTTTTGGAATAATTTGCTTAGGGCAAAAATCACGTGCTCACAGCTGCCCCTCTTTGCCCGAAAACATGAAGAGTTTTCGTGCAAAGACAAGTGAGCGGAAATGAGAGATTTTTGCCCGTTCGCATATTCCGTGTGAAGCATTTTGAAAGAGTTGACCGCACCCTGCTTCAGAGGCTGCCTACATATCCTGGGCTAAACAGGAATCAGGTCAGTGTAGTTCAGGAATGTCTGGTAGCTGGGACTACCAGGAGCTGTGATTTCACTGCTATTGCTGCTGCTACTGCCTGCTGACCTCCTTATTACACCATGGTAAAACAAAAGAAGCTACTCTAAGCTATGATCTATGAGTTACAAGAAATCCTATCTATGCCTTCAAACTTGCTCTCCTGTTGCCTTGAACTTGTATCTTGTGTTCTTCCAATGGAACTCTTGTTGTTGCCTTGGCGATGTTCTGCCATTCCATTTGATGATGCTTGACTGCTACAATTTGAAATATGTGTCCATTTTTCAGGTGGGCTCCTGCTTATAATGCTTAAAAAGGTATTCCCTTGTTCTCGAGGAGGGCTCCTGATTGCGATGCTTGAAAAGGTATTCCCTTATTCTCCAGGTGGGCTCCTGATTGCGATGCTTAAAAATGTATTACCTTATTCTCCAGGTGGGCTCCTGATTGCAACAAAACAAACAAACAAAGAAAATTTTCTACCCCAGTATGGCGACTGGGCATATCATGTTATCAAATATTAAACTTCAAGGCTAGGATTTGGATTGTACTTCCCTTGTTTTCCAGGTGGGTGCCTGCTTGCTGCATTTGAACAGTTATTCCCTTATTCTTTAGGTGGGCTTCTGCTTGCTGAATTTTTGAAAGATTATTCCCTTATTCTTTAGGTGGGCTCCTGCTTGCTGAATTTTTGAAAGATATTCCCTTATTCTTTAAGTGGGCTCCTGCTTGCTGAATTTTGAAAAGATACATCCCTTATTCTTCATATGGGCTCCTGCTTGCAAACAACCATACAAAACGAAGAAAATTTTCTGCCCCAGTTTGATAACTGGGGCCGTTGTGTTACCGAATATTAAACTTGAAAGATTAGACTTTCATTATATTTCCCTTGTTCTTCAGGTGGGTGCCTGACTGCTGTGTTTGAAATGTATTCCCTTATTCTTCAGGTGGGCTCCTACTTGCTAACTTTGGAAAGTATTCCCTTGTTATCTAGGTGGGCTCCTACTTACTGACTTTGTAAAATTATTCCCTTGTTATCCATGTGGGCTCCTGCTTAGAAAGAAAAATTCTTTCTGCCCCTGTTTTAATCAAAGAAAGATTTGTTAATATAAAATGGTGGTTAGCGGCTGGCATTCTCGTTGACCATGCCCCCGCTTCTGACTTTGCTCTGACTTGCTTCTTTGGACTTGCTTTGACTTGCCTTGACTTCCCGGCTGACTTTCAACCCTCTGATCTTGATGACCCAAGGGTTTTACCCATGTTAGTCCCCTTCTTGTGAAGCTTTGCTTCTCCCTCACAATTATCTAATTACTCCAATGATGGGATTGCCTTACTGTCTTTGATATTTCCCAACCTTGTTATGCTGTAGAACTGGGAGCTAGTAGTTAGCCTTGACATCCTTCTTTTGTTTTGCATAGAACTGACACTGAAACGTCTTATAGACAGACTTTAAGGCAATGAAATGCAATGACCTCGAAGGTTTTGAGGATAGAAAGACTAAAACGAATGAGTTGTAATGAAGAGAAAAAGGATAGGACTTATCTGAGTGGAAAGGCTGATTCGATTGATCATGCCATGCATTTTGGATTAACCAGTCTAGTCTGTCCAACCAATCAACTGTCAACTGCCACCTTTGCTGTTTCATACTTTCACAACCGACTTTCACCAAAACACAAACCTTGCTTGTTTTTGCATGTTTCAAAACACCTTTCAACAACAGACTTACTTTATTTGCCCATCTTAAAAGCTCACTTGCGCCTTACGGTGCCCGTGAGGGTTTTCACCAATAAGACTCTCATTTTTAATGTCTCTCAAACTCACTTCGCCTTACGATACCCGTGAGGGTTTTCACCAATAAGGCTCTCTCATTCTCAATATCTCTCAAACTCACTTCGCCTTACGGTGCCCGTGAGGGTTGTCACCAATAAGAATCTCTCATTCTCAATATCTCTCAAACTCACTTCGCCTTACGGTGCCCGCGAGGATTTTCACCAATAAGACTCTTTCATTCTCATCATTTTCCTTCTGGCACCAGAGTGTTGTCCCCAATATGAATCACTTTACCTGCTTGTATTGACATCTCTTAAAATTGATCAGAAGGTATTTCTTTGGACCGTAATGTGGCTTTTGGATGGGTTTAGAAAGAAGGGTATAAAGGCTCTAAATATTTTAACGTGGGTTCAAAATTACAACTTTCAGAATCATAGTTCTGCAAAAACCACACTTCTGCCCCAGTTTCCTTCTTGGGGATTTTTGGATTTTTTTTTTGTTGTGACTGAACCTCAGTGAGGCTGCCTGCGTACCCTTTCGGGATCAAGTCAAATGTAGTTCAGGCAACTACATTTGTTGTTGTGATGTTTCCTTTCTTCCATTCTTCTTTTCATTTCATTTCTTTTCTTTCTTTTCTTCTTTTTCTTTTTCTTTTCTTTATTTTCTTCTCTTTTTCTCTTTCTTTTTCTTTCTCTTTTCTTTTATTTCTTTTGTTTTCTTTTCTTTTCTTTTCTTTTTCCACTGTGTTTCTCCTGTTTCTCCACTTAATTTCCCTGCTCGGGTTCTTAAATTTTATTGTTGATTCCGAAAGAGGGCCACGAAAGAAAAATATAACAGGGCTCAAAAGAATAACAAAGGATAAAGTGTTTGGATAGCAGAACAAAATGCCTTTGTCATTTCAATCTCAATACATGCCAAATACAATCAGGTACATAAAGATAAAGAAATCATGTATAATATCTTTTGACTGCATCAGAGTTGATAGCCATTTCTACATATTTTCCTTCCACATCTGTTAGATACAATGCACCATTGGACAATACTCGTGTTACAACAAACGGCCCGTGCCAGTTAGGAGCAAACTTTCCTTTTGCTTCAGACCAGTGAGGTAAGATACGCCTTAACACCAATTGCCCTACTTCAAACTTCCGCGGACGCACTTTCTTGTTATATGCTCTCGCCATTCTATGTTGGTATAACTGTCCATGACATACTGCTGCCAATCTCTTTTCATTAATCAAGTTCAATTATTCCAAACGGGCTTTGACCCACTCATCATCATCAATTTCTGCTTCAGCAATAATCCGAAGGGATGGTATTTCAACATCTGCAGGTATTACTGCCTCCGTAACGTACACCAATGAATAAGGAGTTACCCCTACTGAAGTGCAAACAGTAGTGTGATATCCTAACAGAGCAAAAGGTAATTTCTCATGCCACTGCCTGGATCCTTCCACCATTTTCCGAAGTATTTTCTTGATGTTCTTATTAGCTACCTCGATTGCTCCATTTGCCTTAGGATGATACGGGGTGGAATTGCGGTGCGTTATCTTAAACTTCTTACATGTTTCCGCCATCAGATGGCTATTGAGATTGGCACCATTATCTGTGATAATCACCTTCGGAATTCCGAACCAACAAATGATGGTTGAATGTACAAAATCGACCACCGCCTTCTTGGTCACTGATTTGAAAGTTTTCGCTTCAACCCACTTAGTGAAGTAATCAATTGCCACTAGAATAAACCTGTGCCCATTAGATGCTGCTGGCTCGATCGGCCCAATGACATCCATCCCCCCAAGCAACTAAGGGCCATAGTGCCGATATTGTATGCAACTCAGATGGTGGAGAATGGATCAAATCTCCATGTACTTGGCATTGATGACACTTGCGCACAAAACTGATACAATCCCGTTCCATAGTAAGCCAATAATAACCTGCTCGGAGAATCTTCTTTGCCAACACATATCCACTCATATGAGGTCTACAAACTCCCGCGTGTACCTCGGTCATGATAATTGTAGCCTGTTTAGCATCCATGCACCTCAATAAACTAAGATCTGGAGTTCTATTGTACAAAACTCCTCCACTGAAGAAAAATCCGCTTGCCAAACGTCTAATAGCTCTCTTTTGATCCCCCGTGGCTTGTGCCGGATATACTCCCATTCTAAGGTATTATTTGATATCATAAAACCATGGCTCACCATCAAGTTCTTCTTCCACCGTATTACAATAGGCATGCTGATCTCGGACCTGAATCTGCAACGGGTCCACATAAGCCTTATCTGGATGATGCAACATTGATGCCAAAGTGGCCAAAGCGTCAGCAACTTCATTATGAATCCTTGGAATGTGCTTGAAAACTATTGACTGAAACCGCTGACACAGTTCATGCAAACATTACTGGTACGGTATGAGTTTTAAGTCTCGTGTCTTCCATTCTCCCTGAATTTGGTGTACCAAAAGATCCGAGTCGCCTATGACCAAGATCTCTTGTACACCCATGTCTATAGCCATCCTCAATCCCAGGATACATGCCTCGTATTCAGCCATGTTATTGGTACAGTAGAAGCGAAGTTGAGCTGTAACAGGGTAGTGTTTCCCTATCTCAGAAATAAGTACCGCTCCTATCGCAAAGCCTTTGTTATTGGCAGCTCCATCAAAGAACAACTTCCACCCAAGTTTTTCATCTTGTTCTGATTCCTCGACATGCATAGTCTCCTCATCAGGGAAGTATGTTTTCAACGGTTCATATTCATCATCAACTGGATTCGCCACTAGGTGATCCGCCACTGCTTGTGCTTTTATCGCAGTACGTGTCACGTACATAATATCAAATTCCGTAAGCAGGATTTGCCACTTTGCGAGCCTCCCTGTGGGCATGGGCTTCTTAAAAATGTACTTCAACGGATCCAACCGCGAGATACGATAAGTGGTATATGTTGACAAGTAATGTTTCAATTTCTGTGCAACCCAGGTTAAAGCACAACACGTTCTCTCAAGCTGCATGTATTTTACCTCGTAAGATGTGAACTTCTTGCTGAGGTAGTAAATTTCCTGCTCTTTCTTTCCCATAACATCATGCTTCCCTAATACACAGCCAAAAGAATTATCCAACACTATCAGATAAAGGATCAAGGGTCTTCCCGGCTCTGGCGGAACCAACACAGGTGGACTGGGCAAATACTTCTTAATTTTGTCAAATACTGCCTGACATTCATCCGTCCAATTGACCGCAACATCTTTCCTTAGCAGCTTAAAGATAGGCTTGCAAGTCACTGTAAGCTAAAGAATGAACCTGCTGATATAATTCAACCTGCCGAGCAAACTCATCACTTCTTTCTTGCACTTTTGGCGGTGGTAACTCCTGAATGGCTTTGATTTTGGATGGGCCTAATTCAATACCTCGTCGACTTACCACAAACCCCAACAACATCACTGATGGAACTCCAAATGCACACTTTGCTAGATTCAGTTTGAGATTGTACCTGTGAAGCCTCTGGAAAAACTTCCTCGGGTCTTTAACATGATCACACTGCTTTCTTGACTTTATAATCACGTCATCCACATAAGCATCAATTTCTCAATGCATCATATCATGGAACATGGTGTTCATCGCCCTCATGTATGTTGCCCCTGCGTTCTTCAACCCAAACGACATAACCCTATAACAGTAAGTTCCCCAAGGCGTAATGAATGTCGTCTTTTCTGTGTCTTCCTCATCTATCAAAATCTGGTGATAGCCCGCATAACAATCCACGAAAGAACCAATCTCATGTTCGGCACAATCGTCAATCAATATATGGATGTTTGGTAGTGGGAAGTTGTCTTTTGGACTCGCCTTATTGAGATCACGGTAATCAACACACACTCTGGTCTTTCCATCCTTATTTGGCATAGGCACAACATTGGCTAACCAGGTGGGATATCGGGTAACCCGTATGACCTTTGCCTCAAACTGCATGTTGACTTCTTCTTTAATTTTCACACTTATATCTGTTTTAAATTTTCTCAGCTTCTGCTTGACAGGAGAGCATTCCGAATAAATGGGCAATTTGTGGACCACCAGATTGGTACTTAAACCCGGCATATCATCATATGACCATGCAAAAATATCTTTGAACTCAAACAACAACTTGATTATTTCTTCCCTAAGTGGAGCTTCTAAATGGATACTTATTTTTGTTTCCCGAACATTTTCCTGATCTCCTAGATTGATTGCCTCAGTGTCATTCAAGTTAGGTTTGGGTTTTCCTCAAATTGACTTAACTCTTTACTGATTTCTTCCAAGACTTCCTTGTCATAATATTCCACCGCATCATCACACTCAATTTCTTGTATTACTATTTCACATTGGTTATCAAGACTAGACCGGGAACTCCTCATGCGTGATACATCATTGAAACCAGCATAAAAGGGACTGTACAAGAAAGAAAAGAAAAACAAAATAAAGGCTATCAGAAATGAAGAGAGAAGGAAATTGCATTTCATTAAAATTGTAAGATAACAAGGTTTAACTCATCCAAATGGACGAAACATAGCAATCCGAATTATAACCTTGGAAATAATCTAGATTTAATACTCAAAAGGAAAATCAAAAAGTAACTACCACGACTCCTTCCGAGTAGGAAGAGGAGTAGCTTCCCAGTTATTAAGCTTGGCCTGAGACCCCACGAACTGCACATCAATTTTACTCGGACCTTCGCCTGCTTCCATCATATTCACTTCATCGAACAACCTTTTGAACCTTTCGATCATCTCCTTATCGGGTTCTATCACCACAAAATTGGGCATTGCTGTTGCTGGGCGCCTTTTAGTACCAGACCGGACAAAAGAACGGGAAAGGCGAGGGATAGGTTTTGGAAGGGTCCACACTCTCTTCTTCATCTTTTTGGCTATCCTTATATCGACAGCAGTGGGTTTGAAACCTAACCCGAAAGTGTCCAGATTTCCAGGAAGAGACACTGGCTGTATGATCCCCTATAGTGAGCTCCCAAACCCTTTACGGGTAAAAACCCATTCCTTATCATCTCCGTTGCCACCATGACAGATGCGGCAGCTACCTTGGGCATTGAAACACACTCCCCTTTCAGGATTTTAGCAACGGGCACTGTGTCTTCAACTTCTTCGAAGGGTGTAATAGCATTACAAGAATTATTCTCCCCATGGACCATAATCTCTTGCCGATCCCATTCAAATTTGACCATTTGATTCAAAGTAGATGGTACTTGGAACTAGCACTTGGAACTCCATAGTGTCGTCCCAATAAAAGATTGTAGGAAATAGCAACATCAAGCACTTGGAACTCCATAGTGAATTCCACAGGTCCTATTGTTAGTTCCAACACAATATCTCCCACTTTATCCTTCCCTCCGCCATCAAATCCCCGTACACAGATACTATTCTTATGATTTTTTTCATTGTCAACCTTCAACTTGTCTAGAGTGGATAGAGGGCAAATGTTGGCATTAGACCCATTATCAATTAACACCCGAGTTATGACGGAATCTTCGCACTTCACTGTGAGGTAAAGGGCTCTATTATGTTCAGTTCCTTCCAACGGCAACTCATCATCGGAGAATGTTACCTTGTTAACCTCAAAATTTTATTTGCAATCTTCTCAAGATGATTCATAGTGATCTTATTTGACATACGTGCTTCATTTAGAATTTTCATCAGCGCCCGGCGATGTTCACCCGAATGGATTAATAAAGACATTAATGATATTTTCGCCGGGGTTTTCCTTAATTGTTCCACGATTGAATAGTCTTGTGCCTTTATCTTTTTCAAAAATTCTTTAGCTTCTTCTTCAGTAACAACTTTCTTCACCAGTGTCGGATTGTCTTTAGTTGTTTTAATCTTTCTCAATTCTTCAAGGGCAATGCATCTCCCTGATCTAGTCAACCCATGAGATTCGCACACTTCTTCTTTGACTTCTTTTCCTCTGTACATTTGAGTCACCCGGTCATAATTCCACGGGACAACGTTTTCATTAACCACTAGCAACTGAGTCACCGGTTTAATGATAACCGGTTCTTTAGAAACGCCTTTTACAACCAACACAGGCTTAACAATTGCTCCTGGTATTGTCACTTTAACACATTCTGGTTTCACTATCATCACTGGTTCACTGACTGTCTGTTCTACTACGGCCAATGCTTTCCCACCAATAAATTTCTCATTTGCTCTATTCTCACTTGCATTAAATCATCATTACAGCTTGCGACAACTTTTTGTATTCTCCTTTCCGCACTAACTCAATCATGTGAGTCTCATGATGAGTTGGTAATGGATTTTGCGTGATATTGGGAGTTTCTGGAGCTTGTACTTCAATTCTCCTGTTATCAATAAGTTCTTGAATGGCAGTTTTTAGATGCCAACATTTCTCCGTATCATGCCCTGGCGCTCCTAAGCAATATTCATAATTGCCTGAATGGTCCAGGTTCCTCGGGGGAGGGTTTGGTATTTTTGGTTCAATTGGGTTTAACATTCCAAGTTGCCTCAACATGTGGAATAGGCTGGTATAAGATTCTCCTAGTGGAGTAAAAGTCTTCTTCTTTTGCAATCTGTCATTCTTAGCAGCAGGGTTTGGTCGGAAACTGGTTCCACCGGGATTTCTGTAGGTTCTGGGATATGTGTATGGATTTTGGGTATGATAGGTATTTTGGGGAGTGGGTGCATGCCAGGGTGCCTGAGGTTGAGGATAAGTTTGGGCGTGGTGAAATGAGAAGTGGGGAACGAGAGGTGGATAGTAGTGTTGTGGTGGACCATATGGTGTATGTGGATAGGGTTGGTGATGTGGACGGGGTTGGTGATAATATGGTGAAGGACCCCTGAACCATGCCCTCGACTCCACCACTGCAACTTCTTCCTTCTTCTTCTTACCCAATACCCCTCCAGTGCCAGTCTGGATGGCTTGGGTAGTCACTTTTATTGCGGAAAAACTCATAATCTTGTTGGACTTCAAACCTTCTTCTACCATGCTTCCCATCTTTACGACTTCATTGAAAGTTTTCCCCACCGCTGACACTAGGTGACCGTAATAAGTAGGCTCTAAAGCCTGCAAAAAATAATCCACCATCTCACCCTCTTTCATCGGAGGATCAACCCTCGCGGCTGTTCCCTCAATCGAAATCCATATTCTCTAAAACTTTCTCCAGGTTTCTTTTCAATCTTGGTCAAAGAGAGACGATCGTGGACAATCTCCAGATTATACTGAAAGTGGTTTGCAAATGCTTGGGCTAAGTCATCCCATGTGTACCATCGGGTATGATCTTGCCTTGTATACCATT
>MU733543.1:0-14108 GCA_026770625.1 Nicotiana glauca
AATTAATTTCCTTTTATTTATTTTAAATAATTTTTTTTTGAATTCTTTACTTGGGGTAAAAATCACGTGCTCACACCATGCATCTAGTGTTTCATGTGTCCATGCTTCGGAGGTATCACGGCGATCCAGCCCACGTGTTAGATTTCAGCACTGTCCAGTTGGACAAGGATTTGTCTTATTAGGAGGCACCGGTCACTATTCTAGACCGGCAGGTTCGACATTTAAGGTCGAAGAGTTTTTCTTCTGTTCGTATTCAGTGGAGAGGTCAGCCTCCTGAGGCATCGACCTGGGAGTCTGAGTTTCATATGCAGAGCCGTTATCCCCATTGTTTTCCCGACTCAAGTATTTCTTTCTTTTGTCTGTTCGAGGACGAACGGTTGTTTTAGAGGTGGAGAATGTGATGATCTAAAGGGTCGTCACCTATTTTCTCTCTTTTCCGCACTTCCAAGGCCTTGACAACCTCACTTTTAGTCGCGTCGATTTGCATGCGCAGTCCGGGCGCTTAGCCAGAAAGCTTAAATATGAATTTTGTGTAAAAAATTGATGAATTTTGATATTAATATGATTAAAGTTGACTTTGGTCAATATTTTGGATAAACGGACCTGTACCCGTGACTTGACGGTCCCGGAGGGTCGGTATAAAAATATGGGATTCGGCCGTATGCCCGAAATCGAAATCCGGGGTCTCGAGCCCGAGAAATAAATTTTAAAAAAAATTGTTTTTCTGAAATTTATATGGAAATTTGAAATGAAAAAGGATTAGAAAGCGTTGGTATCGGGCCTGTATTTTGGTTCCCGCACCCGGTACAGGTTTTATATGTGGTTTAAGCACTTCCAATGAAATTTGGTTGGAATCGGACGTCATTTGTCGTGTTTCGGGCCTAAATATCTAAAAATGAAAGTTTATGAAGTTTGATGAAAAAGTGATGATTTTGAGGTTTGATTCCTCGTTTTTTATGTTATTTTGGCGATTTGATCGTATGGTTAAGTTCGTAGGATATGGTTGAGTTAGTGTGTGTGTTTGGTTAGGAGCCCCGAGGGCTCGGGAGTGTTTCGGAGGTGGTTTGGGGTGTTTTGAACTTAGTAAAAAGTTGTAGAAAAATCTGATATTTTTGCCCAGGAATTTCCTTCTTCGCGATCGCACTCTTATCATCGCGTTCAATGGCTTTGTGTCCTTCTTTCTTCGCATTCGCGTTCGAGCCCTCGCAAACGCGTAAGGTTATTTGACTATGAGGGCCCAGCTTCACTTTCTTCTTCGCGTTCGCATGCATACCACCATGATCGCGAAGCTTTGCTGTTTCCTTCCCCATATTTGTGTTAGGGTCCACGCGTTCGCGTAGACCAATCCCAGGACCCCAGCCTTTTTCCTTCTACACGTTCGTGTCTTACCATCCACGTTCGCGATGCCCTTTCTGATAACCCTTCACGAACGCGATCCCCTTCCCACGAATGCGAAGGGCAATTTTGCCCAGTGATTTTTAAGATTTAAAACAGAACAATGACGGGATCTTTTCACCCAAAAACACACGAACTCATCTTCTCCATAGCCCATAGGCGATTTATAGATCTCTTCTTCACCAAAGCTTCTTCGGTAAGTATTGTTTAACTTGTTTCCTTCGTTTTCCTTCATCATTTATCAAATTCCTAGGCTCAAATCATGTAATCTAGGGTTGAAATTGGGGGAAATGGGTAGAGTTAGGGCTTTTCAATTTTCTTCGATTTAGACCTTATTTTGGGGTCGAATTTTAAAAGAAATTGTATATTCGGGCTCTTGGGGGAATGGGTGATATGAAATTGGTTCGACCCTCGTGTTTTGACCAAGCGGGCCCGGGGCGATTTTGAAATTTTTGGAAGGAAGGTTGGGAATCTATATTTAGCCATTGGGTTTGATTTGTTTAGCTATTATTGATACTATAAAGTCGTTATTTCTTAGATTTGATTGAGTTGGAGCCGAATTCGAGAGGGACGGTCATGGTGGATTGATTTAGCTGTGGAAGTTGAGGTAAGTGTTTGATCTAACTTTGGCTTGAGGGAATAGGATTAGAGTATTGTTTGCTAATTGCTAATTGTCGAGTACGGTGTATAGGCATGGTGACGNGAAAGAAATGTGATTATTCCCTTGCCGGGTCCCTTGCCGGGATGTGAAAGTTATTGTTTTTGTTCCCTTGCCGGGATTTAACTATTTATTTTTGTTTCCCTTGTCGGGATTTCTATTACTGTTTGTCTATCCCCTCGCCCCATTGGTTGTGATTGTTGCTTGGGTGAGGAAGAGTGATAAAGCACGAAGGTTGATGCCGTGCATGATTTTGTGTTGAGGATATGTTAATGCACGAAGGAACATTTCGTGCCATGTCTTGATTATTAATACACGAAGGAATATTCCGTGCCATGTTTTGATTACTAATGCACCAAGGGTCATTCCGTGCCATGATATGAGTGTTTATGTGAGGGAAAGCACGAAGGATGGTGCCGTGCAACTGTTGTTTTCCTACTCTTGTTGACTTTGTAGTTGTACCGTTTCATTCCTTATTTATTGATTTTGTATTCTAAACTGCTACAGCCCCTACAGCATGCTCCCCCCCTCGTGACTGGTTAATTTTTGTATTCTCTTCCATTGCGCATATATATATATATATTTATATTTAATTGTACAGGTTGGTTTGGTAGTCCTTTCTAGCCTTGTCACTACTTCGCCGTGGTTAGGCAAGGCACTTACCAGCACATGGGGTCGGTTGTGCTGATGCTACACTCTGTGCATCTTTTTGCACAGATTTTGGAGCTGGAGCAGCTTTTTGGACAGCAGTAGGAATTTTGGGAGTTGACTTCAGTCCAGAGATCCCGAGGTAGCCTTGCTGGCATCCGCATGGCCCGGAGTCTCTTCTATCTTTACTTTAGTTTGTTATCCTTTGTACCGGAACAAACAGAGTAATGTTTTTATTCAGACATTATATTTAGCATTCTCTAGACGTTCGTGAGTTTGTGACTCCAGTTCTTGGGTAGAGGATTATGTTAAACTTCCACATTTCTTTCAGTTAATTATATATTAAGACTTCCCCCTTATCATATTATGTTTCGATTTCATTAAATGATCGATAATTGCTAAAAGAAGTGAATTAATTTAGCTTGCATAGCTCCTTTTAGTAGGCCATCACGACTCCCGAGGGTGGGAATCCAGGTCGTGACATCATTAAATCATTCAGGAGAAATACAAGGAAGATTTCATCGTACCAAGAAGCACACTCAAGAACTGACACTTGACAAATCAGAGGAAAAGAAATTGAAACCCCAGCCAACAGACAACAACGAACTCACAGTCAAACCTTTCCCACAGCTTTAAAGTTATTCTGAATCCCATAAGAAATTGAAACCCACCAGTGAACATAGGGTCTTCTAGCATAACTGAATCACAATATTTGGAGAATCGATTCAATGAACCTAAATTAGAATGCACGAAATGCCTCATGTATTATGTTTACTTCCCTTCCTACTTTAACATCACTTGCGAATGAAACTACGAAAGAGAGAGCCCAAACAAATTGCAGTCAAAGCCTCAAGTTATGTAGCCCCAAATCCGAACACATTCAAACAACACATGCTTCATTGCTTACTACCATTATTTGTTATTATCCATTTTTGTATTGCTGAAATAAAATAATCCTAATCCCTTTGAACTCTATCCTCAACCAATGTTACTGTTATCTTAATAACCAAAAGAAGAAAAAAATTCCAATTCCAATCAAAGTGTTGCTAATTTTTTTTATCAGAAATGATAGAGGAGGGCAGCAGCTAACCAACAACCCTATCAAGAACCAAACAGATAAGAACATGAACTACTAGTAATCAAGGCTGCTTCAGTGCAGAATTTTGCACTTGAAATCATGCAAACAGACTGCCTAGACAGCTTCAAAACAAGGCGAACTTACAGCAGGACCAAACAGTCCAGACAAATGTCCTAAATACTGCTTGCTATCGATTTAAATTACTGTTGTAATTGGCTTCTTCAGCAGCTCAGAAGAACAGAACTCTCATAATGGTAACAAGGCAGGCAAGTCTCGAACAATAGAAGGAAAATAGAGCCAATACGAATATATACAATCAGTAATGCTAAAGAACAATTCCAGAATTCAATTGATACGTAAAGTTGACTGCACAACTGGAAAGGGGTATTTGACTGTTTGGGATTATCTTTCATTTGCAAATAATAATAAAAACTGGTATAAATCAGTGCAATAGCACGACAGAGAGGATCGAAATACCAATAGACTTAAGCAATCGGACCAATTGCGACTTAACTTCAACTAAATCAATCCAGCAACAAATACTTATTTCCATTCAACTACAACATCGAATTTCCAAATAACTTTAGCAACAGTTAGTAACAATTAACAGAAGTTTGGTAATCGAAACATGAACCTAGCCCGCAGGGATTCAAACATGAACATGAGCCAGTTTCCAAACCATGTCAAAGAAGCACAAATGGATTTTTATCGATAGATGAGTTAAGACAGTTTCAGACTCGAACCATCAAGAAACGGATAGACAAACTCAGAATACCAACTCAAAGCTTAACCAAGCATCCTAAAATTGTTCAGTGATGTTTTACTTCTCTGGTTTCTAGCAATTGGTTTAAACAAACAACATTTCAACTCACATAATATAGCAAAATAAGAGAGTTCGGAAGTGAACCTGAAAATAAAATTTTGATTAATGCAATTGAATGGTTACAACGATTCTCAGAGGAAGCGAGTCAAAACAGAGATCGCAATGAACTCGCGAGTCGGCAGCTAAGCGAATAGCCTTGGAGCAACTCGAAACCAACAACACCCAGTCGACTTCAAGTAACTCAAAACAAAATTTAGAACAACGAACTCACATTTCAAGTTCAAACCAGATTCACCATGTGAAGAATGAAAATTTTTGAATTTTCAAATATAAAGAACAAAGAGACTCGGATTAAACACCAAACGAAAATCAAATTTTTTTTTTTTGTATTTTTTCTTTATAGTAACTGAAATTAAACTAAGATGAACAATAAAGAAGAAGAAAGACTTTTTAGAACCCTCATTTTTCCTCTCAAAAATCTTTTACCCCCAAAAAATCTCTCCTAATTTCTGAAAATCCTTACCTTATATAGCCTCCGAAAAAATCTCGATTCTTCTCCGAAAATCCCCCAAATCTGAAAAAAATCCATCCTCTCACAAACAATCTCTCTGAAATCAACTAACTTGGAACAGATGGACGAAGAGGATTACACCTCACTAATCCTACGACCCCCATCAATCCTTCGTTTGTTGGAGAGAGATGAAGCACGAGAGGTTTGAGTGAGAGGAAATGATGAGGAATATTCGCGTCAGAAATCGTTAGAACGGTAAGAGGAGAGATGGAGGAACGCGTGGGGAAAGATTTGAGGCTCACTCGCCGTGGATTTGGACGGAATTTGTGGCCTGGTTCACGTGTTCTTCGAAGGGGAAGAACAATACCCGTTAGATTTAGGGTTTTGTGATTTTGGGTCCTGTTCGCGTGTGTATTAGAGATAGGTTGGGTTCGGAGGGTATCTGGGCCGGATGGGGCAGGTTCTGGGTGAAATTTTGTTTGGGCTGGGGAGATTGAATTGTTTTTGGCTCAAAACTGATCCTCTCTAATCCTTTTTCCTTTTCTTTTATTTTCCAAAATTCTTTTCCTCTTCTTTTTTTTTCAACCATTAAAAATACCACCTAAATTAATCCATAAGTCAAATTATCCTACAAATCGAATGATTCACTCTAAAAATAAAAATCATAATTAATTAAAACCCAAATTTAAAGTAACAACTACAAAAGTTCAAAATTAAAATTAAAAGTGTGAAAATAACCTATTTTTGTGCTTTTCTATTTTATAAAATAACTAATTTGCTAATTAACCAAAAAAAAATATAAAATTAGATCTTAAATGCACATGCCATTTATTTTTGTATTTTTCACTAATAAAAATGCACAAATAAAAATGCACACAATTAATAGAAATACCATAAAAATCCACAAAATTATAAATACTGAAGGAAATTATTTTGTTTTGAATTTATGGGAGTAATTCATATAGGAAAAAAATTACGTGCTCACAGCTGCCCCTCTTTGCTCGGAAACACGAAGAGTTTCCATGCAAAGATAAGTGAGCAGATACGAACGATTTTTGCCCGTTTGAATACTCCATGAGAAGCATTTTCAAAGATTTGACCGCACCCTGCTTCTGAGGTTGCCTACATATCCTTGGCTAAAAAGAAATCAGGTCAGTGTAGTTCAGGAAATTTTGGTAGCTGGGACTACCGGGAGCTGTGATTTCACTGCTGATGCTGCTGCTACTGCTTGCTGAACCCCCTTATTAAACCATGTCACAATAAAAGAAGCTAGACTAAACTATGATCTATGAATTACAAAAAGTCCTATCTATGTCTTCAAACTTGCTCTCGTGGTTCTTGTTGTCTTGTTGATTTGTACTCTTCTGGTGATATCCTTCTGTTGCTGCCATGAATTGCGATATGAGATGTTTTGCCCTTTCTCCAGGTGGCTACCTGACTGCCAACTATGCTTTGAGGTGTCTCTTCTTTCTCCGGGTGATGCTTGACCGTTGAACTTGAATATATTCCCTACTCTCCAAGCGGGATCCTGATTGATGTATTGAAATGTATTCCTCTGTTCTTCAGGCGGGCTCCTGGCTTCAACAAAATAGATTAAACAAAGAACATTTTCTGTCCCAATTTGCTGGCTGGGTGCACATCATGTTACCAAATATTAGTAAAACTTGAATTGTACTCCCTTATTCTCCAGGTGGGCTCCTGACTTCTGAAACTTGAAATGTATTCCTCTGTTCTTCAGGCGGGCTCCTGACCGCTAAAACTTGTAATGTATTCCTCTGTTCTCCAGGCGGGCTCTTGACTGCTAAAACTTTGAAATGTATTCCTCTGTTCTCCAAGCGGGCTCCTGACTTCAACAAAACAACAAAGAAAATCTCTTTCCCCAGTTTGGTGGCTAGGCATCATATTTCCAGACATTAATAAGAATCTGAAAGCTAAAACTTGAATTGTACTACCTCTGTTCTTCAGGCGGGCTCCTGACTGCTAAAACTCGAATGTATTTCTTTGTTCTCCGGGTGGGCTCCTGATTGCTAAACCTTGAATGTGTTCCTCTATTCTCTAGGAGGACTCCTGATTGCTAAAACTTGAATGTATTCCTCTGTTCTTCTGGCAGGTTCTTGACTGCTAAAACTTGAATGTATTCCTCTGTTCTCCAGGCGGGCTCCTGACTGCTAAAACTTGAATGTATTCCTCTGTTCTCCAGGCGGGCTCCTGATTGCTAAAACTTGAATGTATTCCTCTATTCTCCATGTGGGCTCCTGATTGCTAAAACTTGAATGTATTCCTCTGTTCTCTAGGCGGGCTCCTGATTTCTAAAACTTGAATATATTCCTCTGTTCTCCAGGTGGGCTCCTGATTGCTAAAACTTGAATGTATACCTCTGTTCTCCAGGCGGGCTTCTGACTTCAACAAAACAGATACAACAAAGAATCTCTTGCCCCTGTTTGGTGGTTGGGCATCATACTACCAGGTATTATTAAGAATTTGAAAACTAAAACTCGAATTGTAATACCTCTGTTCTTCAGGCGGGCTCCTAACTGCTAAAACTGGAATGTGTTCCTCTGTTCTCCAGGCGGGCTCCTGATTGCTAAATCTTAAATGTGTTCCTCTGTTCTTTAGCGGGCTCCTGACTGCTAAAACTTGAATGTATTTCCCATGTTCTCTAGGCAGGCTCCTGACTGATAAAACTTGAAATGTATTCCTCTGTTCTCTAGGCGGGCTCCTGACTGCTGACTTGAAATGTATTCGTCTGTTCTTCAGGCGGGCTCCTGATTGCTAAAACTTGAAATGTATTCCTCTGTTCTCCAAGGCGGGCTCCTGATTGCTAAATCTTAAAATGTATACCTCTTTTCTCCAAGTGGGCTCCTGACTGCTAAAACTTGAAATGTATACCTCTTGTTCTCCAGGTGGGCTCTTGACTGCTAAAACTTGAAATGTATTTCCTCTATTCTCCAGGTGGGATCCTGACTGCTGACTTGAAATGTATTCCTCTATTCTTCAGGCGGGCTCCTAACTTCAACAAAATCAACAAAACAAAGAAAATTTTCTACCCCAGTTTGGTGGCTGGGCAACATATTACCAGATATTAATAAGAATTTAAAAGCTAAAATTTGAATTGTACTCCCTCTGTTCTTCAGACGTGCTCCTGATTGATAAAACTCGAAATGTATTCCTCTGTTCTTCATGCGGGCACCTGACTGCTAACTTGAAATGTGTTCCTCTGTTCTTCAGGTGGGCTCCTGACTGCTAAACTTAAAATGTATTCCTCTGTACTTCAGGCGGGCTCCTGACTTCAACCAAATAGACAAAACAAGAAACTTTTCTGCCCCAGTTTGGTAGCTGGGCACATATGTGAGTGTTAAACTGAATCATATTACCAAGTATTACTAAGAATTTGAAAGCTAGGTCCCATTATCCAGGAGGGTCCTGACAACTCTTAACTAAACGATAATTTTACATCTAAGCTATATCTTTTAAAGGTATGACTTCCATTAAATCTTTCTATCTAAGAGGGTCTTAAACTACTCCCCATTATCCAGGAGGGCCCTGACAACTTCTAGTTAAAAGACACTTTTGAACCTAAATTATATCTACTGAAGGTACGACTTCCACTATATCTTGTTATCTAAATAGACCTTAAAACTACGTCCCATTATCGAGGAGGATCCTGAAAACCCCTAATTGAATCCTATCTTAAACATGAAAACTTTGAAACCAACTTATATTTATGCTAAATTATACTATTTATGATTGTTTTGAAATTTAAACTAAGTCCCATTTTCCAGGAGGGTCTTGAGGGTTAACAGTCAAACCTGTTTTGGTACTTGCTTTTCCCCTGCAGAGAGTTTCTCCAAAATGAACGACAACTTTCTGCCTTTGTTCCAATCAAAGAAAAAATCTTGTCAGTTTAAAATGTGGTGGTTGGTTTGTGGCCTTGAATTTTGAGGGAGATTGCTCCTTCACTTCCCATGATGACTGATTTCCACTCGAAGACCTTGCTTATTTATGGACTAACCCCTTTCTCTGTCGTCCTCATCACATAAAATACATTTTCTCTGTTCAGACCCAATATCATCTATTTGTTACATTGCATAAACTGGCACCTCCCCAACCTTTGTGTCTCACATGAATCCCACTGCACGTCCATTGCCCCCACCCCGTGTATATGTTGTTCTTTCTTGGATTAAACACTGGCTTCGGCCTTGAGGTCAGTTGCTCCTTCACTTGTCATGATAACTGATTTTCATTTGAAGACCTTGCTCGTTCTTTGACTAACCACTTCCTTAACACCGAATATACCTCTTCTCTGTTCAAACCCAACACCCTCTATCTGTTGCATTTCTCATGAATCGATATCTACCAAACCTTTGTGTTTCACATGATTCCTAAAGCACGTCAATTGCCACCCACTCAGTGTGTACGCTGTTCTTTCTTGACTTAAATCATTGGCCTTGGCCTTGAGGTCTGTTGCTCCTTCACTTTCCATTCGAAGACCTTGCTTGTTTATTGACTACCCACTTTCTCTATCATCCTTATCATAGAAAATACCTCTTCTCCGTTCAGACCCAATACCCTCTATCTGTTGCATTGCTCATACCGAAATTTACTAAACCTTTGTGTTTTACATGAACTCCAAAGCATATTGATTGTTACCAACTCAACGCGCATGTTGTTCTTTCTTGATTTAAATCACTGGCCTTGGCCTCGAGGTCTATTGTTCCTTCACTTGCCATGATAACTTTGATTTCCACTTGAAGGGCATGCTCTCTGGTCAACCACCTTTTGTCAATCCTACCACAGAAAATACCTTTGATCCGTTCACCAAACACCCTTCATCTTGTTGCATTGTTCATGAGTTGACATGTGCCAAACCTTCGTGTTTCACCGAAAATACCTTTGATCCATTCACCTAAAGCCCCCCATCTATTGCATTGTCCCTGAATTGACATGCACCAAACCTTTTGTATTTCACAAGGATCCCAAAGCATGTTGATTGTTACCAACTCAGTGTGCTTACTGTTCTTTCCTGACTTATGACGCTTTGATGTGCTAACCAGATCCCTTTTTGTGCAATTGGAAAGCTGGTGGAAAATTTTGAAGTCATTTCTCACTTGTTCTGACAAAACTAACTCAAGAAGAGGAAGTAAAGAAGACAAAAGGAACAGAGTGGAGGACGAAGGAAAAAGATGATTCCTAACAAGAATGCTACAAAGTAGAAACTTATCAAATGTGTATACCAACTCTAATGACCATGACATGCACCTGCGACCTATTCTTTTAAGCAAATCTGATGTTCAGCTCTTGTCGTACCTTTTTGCCGTGAAGCTGTGCTTCAATGCTCCGCTTATCCAATATGATTCACAATCCTTATTCGACTTGTAGTGCTCGAAGGGTTTTCACCATCAAGCCTCTCTCAATTGTTTCTTTCTCTCAACTTACATTCGCCTCAAGGTGCCCATGAGGGTTTTCACCAATGAGACTCTCTCCTTTTTTTTTATTTCTCTCAACTCCCATCGCCCTACGGTGCCCGTGAGAATTTTCACCAATAAGACTTCCTCATTTTCATTATCTTTCCAGCTTGGACCGGAGTGTTGCCTCTGATATGACTCACCTCTACTTGCTCGCCTTGGCATCTCTTGAAGACTGATTGGAAGGTCTTTCTTTGGACCGTAATGTGGGCTTTTGGACAGGGTTAGAAAGAAAGGGTATTAAAAGGCTCAAAACAAATCAAATGGGTTCAAAATTACAACTTTTGGAATCAAATCTCTTGCACAACCACAAATCTTGCCCCAGTTTCTTTGCTTGGGAACTTTTGGATTTTTATTTTGATGGGACCGAACCGTGAGGCTGCCTATGTATCCTTAAAAGGAATCAGGTCGAACGTAGTTCATGCCACAGAAATTACTTTGTTGTTGTGATTTTTCCTTCCTTTTGTTCCTCTTTCTCTTCTCTTCTTTTCTTTCTTCATTTTCTCTTTTGTTTTTTTGTCATTTTTTTCCTTTTCTTTTCTCTTTTTCCCTTTTTTTTATTTCTCTTCTTTTTTGTTTTTCTTTTTCTCTTTTTTTTTTATTTCTCTTTTCTCTCTTTTCCTTTACTTATCTTTCATGCTTGTACTTCTAATCCTTGCTACTGATTCCGAAATAGAGGGTATGAAAGAAAATAAATAAGGCTCAAAGGGATAACAAAGGATAAAGTGTTTAGATAGCAGAACAAAATGCCTTCGTCATTCCAACCTTCAAAACATGCCAAGTACAAACAACACAGTTAAACAACCACAGAAAACATTCGTATCGTCTTTTAGTTGTACCAGACTTGATAACCATATCCACACATTCGGCATCTTCATTTGTTGAATACAAAGCACTATTGGACAATACTCTCACTCTCCTTACCACGAACGGCCCCTGTCAATTTGGTAAACTTGCCTTTAGGGATTCTTTATGTTCTATCTGCCCCAGTTTCACATGGTTTGGGTTTCAAATGATCTCAAAGTGCCTTCACTTATTTCCCTCAAATGTCCCTGCATCTTCAAAATTGTTTCAATGTTTCATGAGTAAATTGACTTTTAAATACCAGGCTGAGAATTATGCATGCATATCATATCACTAGAGTCAACAGGAAAAGGACTATAAAAGGAAAAGAGAACTAAATAAAAATGACTAGAAATAACAGAAAACAGAAAATTGCATTAGACAGATGGTGAAAGGGTTGAATAACAAAGCAAACAAACTAAACTGGGGTTACAACCTTAGAACAAACCTGGACAACACTAAACGAGCTACTACGACTAAACAAACTAGGCAAAAATGAAAGGATAGAAGGGTTTGAGTCACAAGACATTATTCGGATTACAACTCTGAAATAACCTGGACAACAGAAATGAAAACAAAATAAACCACCAAAACTCCACTCCAGCTGACCAAGAAATGGAGCGTCTTCCCAATTACCAAGCACGACATCTTAGCCATTGAGTTTCGCATCAATACTGACAAGACCATTATCAACTTTAATCAACGACTTCCCAAAAGGATTCGCATGCTCCTTGTCACTGTCATCGACCCCATCTACCCCTTCTTGAATCATTCTTTATATTTCCCTTTTCAAAGAGCAAAAATCTTTAATGCTATGCCCCTGGACATTAGAGTGGTACATGCATCGAACAACAGGATCAAAGCCTTTCTCATATGGGTCTGGAGTATAGAAGAGGAGTGGTCAATCAGGCCAGAATGCTTTAAATTTTCAAACAAACTTGTGTAGGATTCTCCGATGGGCGTGAAATTATCTGTTTGCCTTTGCTTCCCTCCATGCCTCAGTTTTCTAAGATTGTTGGATGCTTGAAAATGCTGTGAAGGCACACATGGATTTTGGGATGCTGGTGCTCGCCCTAGGGAGTGACCTGGTAGTTGGACAGATGACCGGATGTTATTCGATGGATAATACTGGGATGGCGTATGTGGAGTTTGGGGATGTTCAAGGGGTCGGTATTATGGCTGAAAGCATTTAGCAAGAACGACCACCGGACCCTGTCATTGGTGGAGGGAGTGACCTAGTGGTCGGACATATGATCGGTCATTGTTTGGAGGATAATGCTGAGGTGGATTATGTGGAACTCGGGGACAAGTTTGGGGTTAGAGTTGAGGCTGAAAACGTTTAGCAAGAACGACCACTGGACCCTGTCGTCAGCGGGGCTCAGCGATATCTTTTCTATCAATAGGATGACTATCCCGAGCGAGTTCGTTCCATCTGATCCAGAATTCCCTAAAACTTTCCTTGGGTTTCTTTTCCATCTGAGATAGGGAGGAGCGGCCTGGGATAATATTGTACTGAAAGCGCTGCACAAAATCTTGAGCCATGTCGCCCAATGTATGCCATTTCCCGACATCTTGATGATTATGCCACTCCAAACCTGCCCCGGTCAAGCTTTTACTGAAACATGCCATCAGCAAGTCATCTTTCTCTCCAACACTTCTCATTTCACAGCAATAACCCCTCAGATGGGCTACCGAATCTCCAACCCCATCATACAAGTTAAACTTCGGCACTTTAAATCCCGCAGGCAGGTGAACGTTGGGGAACATACATAATTCTTTGCAAGACATGTTACCCTGGCCTCCCATCCCTTGCATGTTCCGTAACTAGATCCACACCTGTATGAGAAAACTTAAACCAACACTATGTGAGACAATAATATTCCCTATTAGACACGTGCAAGACATGGTTGCGATTATTTTGCAAAATGACTTATTTGGCCAAAAGGGGGCTAGAAGTGCAACATTTGACTAAGACCCTGCAAAGCCAAGAACCTAAGCTTACTAGGAAGACCGGGACCTATGTGGATTGCCTACGTATCATGCCCCAAAAGATAAGAATCAGGTTTGCGTAGTTCGGGCAGATTGGATACGTGCCAAAATTTAAAAACAACTAATTAAGAGAAAACATTTTTTTTTTGCTTTTTCTTGAAAAATGATGAAACATGCAAAATTGTTTTGGATTTTCTCTTCTTTTTTTTTTTTTTGATTTTCTGCTTTTCGGAAAATGATGAAAAAGTGCAAAATCTCTTCTTTTTTTTGAATTTTTGAGCTTTCTCTTTTTCTTAACACAACGTGGCAAAAGACATAATTGGATCTGCTTGCTCTATTTTCACACTTCACCCTCTCTTTTTCTTTTCTTTTTATCTTTTTTTTCATTGTTTTTTTCCTTCATTTTTTCATTTTCCCTCAACTATCATTGGTCCGCCAAATGACCCTTTTACCCTTGAATAAATGTAATATGTAGCACATAGGATGCATCAAGATGGTCTTCTTATTTCAGGTCACCTATCCTAGATGGACCCAACCCCTGTGTTAAGTCCCTTAAGTCAAATGCACATAATGCAAACAAACATTCCTACTAGGGATCCGGCATGAGGCTTTATTATACTAGGTTTAAAATCTGGGTTTATTGTTCTAGACCTGGCTTACCCGAGCGGACAACTCGGGGGGGTGGGGGGGCAGCGTAC
>MU733544.1:0-15348 GCA_026770625.1 Nicotiana glauca
CTTAGCTTAAATTTCAAAACAGTTATGAGTAGCATAATTTAGCATAAATGTATCCCACAGGAATATAAGTTGGTTCTTTAGCTGAGTACAATCCTTTGAAATTATTATCAAGGTGTGCCATTAGTTAAATTTTCCATGGCCCTCGCAAAGTTAACAACGCGTTAGTTACTTTAGGCGCGTTATTTAATAATTTTACCTTCCTAAGATCGGGTGCACATTTATGTGACCCAAATCCAAATTCCAACGAAGTTAAAATATGTGAAACATCACGGGTGCATTTATGTGACGTGGTTCGAGACGTGTTTTAACAACATTGCAATCTTCTTTAATTAAAATAATAAAAGCGATTCCAAGTTAAAAGCACATAGGTAAAAAAACATGTATTAAAATCGGATAATTTAAGCTAAATATAACAGTTGAGCGATCGTGCTAGAACCACGGAACTCGGGAATGCCTAACACCTTCTCCCGGGTTAACAGAATTCCTTATCCGAATTTCTGATTCGCGGACTATTAAACAGAGTCATTTTTTTTTCTCAATTCGGGATTCTAAACCGGTAACTTGGGACACCATAAATCTCCCAAGTGGCGACTCTGAATCTTTTAAATAAATCCCGTTTCGATTGTCACTTCAAATTGGAAATAACTCCCTTTATGCCCTTGCGGGTATAGGAAAAAGGAGGTGTGACAGGTGCCACAATTGTCAGCAGGTAAAGTATGAGCACCAGTGATCGGGTGGATTGTTTCAGCAAATAGAGATTTCAAAGTGGAAGTGGTAGATGATCACCATAGACTTCATAGTTGGGCTCCCACGGACTTTGAGGAAGTTCGATGCCATTTGGGTGATTGTGGAATTGCTGACCAAGTCTGTGCATTTCATCCCTATGAGTACTACCTATTCTTCAGAGTGGTTGTTGGAGATTTATATCTGGGATATTGTCCGTCTGCATGGTATTCCGATTCCATTATTTCAGATAGAGGTACTCAGTTCGGATCACGGTTCTGGAGGTCCTTACAATATAAGTTGGGTACTCGGGTTGAGTTGAGCATAACATTTCACCCTCAAACATACGCACAGTCGAGCGCACTATTCAGATTCTTGAAGATATGCTCTGTGTGTGCGCGATTGAGTTTGGAGGGTCTTGGGATCAGTTCTTTCCATTGGCAGAGTTTGCCTAGAATAATAGTTATCAGTCCAGCATTCAGATATCACCATATGAGGCTTTATATAGTAGGCGGTGCTGATCTCCGGTGGGTTGGTTCGAGCCGGGTGAGGCTATATTATTGGGCACAGACTTGGTTCAGGATGCTTTGGAGAAGGTTAAGGTTATTCAGGATAGGCTTCGCAAAACCCAGTCCATACATAAGAGTAACGCAGATAAGAAGTTTCGTGATGTTTCCTACATAGTCGGAGAGCGGGTCCTGCTTCAGGAGGGCATTATGAGATTCGGGAAGAAAGGGAAGTTAAGTCCGAGGTTTATTGGACCTTTTGAGATATTGAGGCATGTTAGGGAGGTTGCTTATGAGCTTGCCTTACCTCCCATCTTGGCAAGAGTTCATCCGGTATTTCATGTTTTGATGCTCCAGAGGTATCACGATGATCCGTCGTACGTGTTGGATTTTAGATCAGTCCAATTGGACAAGGATCTATTTTACCTTGAGGAGCCAGTAGCGATATTGGACAGGCAGGTTCGAAAGCTGAGGTCAAAGAACATTGCAGTAGTGAAGGTTCAATGGCGGGGTCAGGCGATCGAGGAGACCGAGCAGGATATGCGCAGCCGTTACCCCCATATTTTCACTACTTCAGGTATATCTCTATGCTCGTTCGAGGACGAACGAATGCTTCCATGTGGGAGGATGTAACGACTCGGCTGATCATTTTAATAATTTATGCCCTGATCCCCAATTAACTATTTTGATTTGCCGGGATGTTTTGTTTTGCATTTTGGAGTGTTTTGGGACACTTCGTCCCTAAAAGAGAATTTAAGTTTTAAAATTTGGACCGTAGTCAGATAAATATAAAGACGTCCTCGGAATGGAATTCCATTTGTTCTGTTAGCTCCATTGGGTGATTTCGGGCTTAGGGGCGTGTCCAGATTTGTGTTTTGGAGGTTCGTAGCTTATGTATGCTTGAAATGCCGAAAGTTTAGTTTTTTTAAGTTTCCGGTTAATAGGTGAGATTTTGATATAGGGTTCGTGATGGAATTTTGGAAGTTGCAGTAGGTTCGTTGGGTCATATGTGATGTGTGTGCAAAATTTCAGGTCATTCGGACGAGGTTTGATAGACTTTTTGATCAAAAGCGGAATTTGAAAGTTTTTGGAACTCTTAGGTTTGAATTCGATTATGATTTGGTGTTTCGATAGCGGTATATGACTTGTTTGTGCTTTTAGTTGAGGTCCCAGGGGCCTCGGGGTGATTTTGGATGGTTAACGGGAAGTTTGGAGTTGGGAATTGCAGCTGAAGCTGCTAAGTTTCCTATCATAACCGCACCTGCGTGAATAGGACTGAATGTGCGGTGCCGTAGAAGTGGCTTATGGAACGCAGAGGTAGAATTGCCTAGTCCCAGGAAACCGCAGATGCAGACCCAGCCAGTTAAGTGATTTACGCACCTGTGATGCCTTTTGCGCAGGTGCGGGATCACAGGTATGGTTAGTGGATCACAGATGCAGAATTAGCTGGGCAGAAATAGGAAATTTTGAGGGTTTGGAATCAAAACTTGGAAAAATGATTTGGATCTCGGTTGAGGGTGATTTTGGGAGTGTTTTGAAAAGGAAATCAGTGGGTAATGATTCCTAATTCCTTTCTAGTTGTAATCCTATAATCTAATCTTAGTTTTGTCATTAATTTTCGGATTTGGGATGAAAAAATTGAGGAAAAGTGGAAAAAAGTTCTTAGGCCTAATTTTAGGGTTTTGACCTAGATTTTGATGTCGGATTGGAATAATTTTTGGTATAAATGAACTCATGAGAGTATGAGGATTCTGAATTTTTAAATTTAACCTGATTCCGAGATGTGGGACCAGGGGCGTTTTGGTTATTTTTCCTAATTTTGCGTATTAGTTTAGAATTAATTAGTTAAATTAGTTACGTGAAGTGTTATTTGCATTATACAATTACTTTGAATAGATTTTGGCCATTTGGAGTCAGATACTCGTGGCAAGAACGTGGTATAGACTTGATTGAGCTAGTTCGAGGTATGTGGCTTGTCTAACCTTGTTTTGGAGACATTACCCCTAGGATTTGGCATTGTTGTCATATGAACGCCGTGTAATTTAGGTGACGAGTGTGTACACATGCTAATTATTTGAAACACGTTTTTCATTAAGTAAATTAACTTGTTTCTTTGTTCTCAAACATTACTTGTATTTTAAGCCTACTGCGTAGTTTAGGGAAGCATGCTTAAGTGTATTACTTGTCCTACCTTCTTCAAAATATTATGTGAACTCTATGCATCATGTTAGAATAGAAATCTCTATTTCTTGGTACGGTCTTGAATGAAATTGTGGATTCATTCCTTGATATTGTTGTGATTTTATTTTGTGACTACGGATGAGTATTATGGGAGATCCGTTGCACATATATTGAGGATACTAAGGGATCCTCGGCATACCAAGAGATCCCAAGTACATATATTGAGGATAACAATAGATCCTCGAGATACCAAGAGATCCCCAGCACACATATTGAGGATACTCAGAGATCCCCAAGTATTTACGTTTGGTACTACGGTGTAGGATCCCGGGAGATCCCCTAGTGATGTTTCTGTGTACTGAGTGTATATTTGTCTCTGATTTCTTCTCATTTTCTGATACTGTTTTCATTATACTTTGCACCTTACACTGTCTTACTTTGCCTTATATTTTATTACTGGCAGGGCCCTGACCTTCCTCATCACTACCCGATCGAGGTTAGGCTTGGTACTTACTAGGTACCGCTGTGGTGTACTCATGCCCTTTCATGTACATGTTTTCCCGTGTGCAGATCCAGGTACATCGACTCAGCCATATCGTTAGCGAGGCGAGGTGATCTCTAGACACTTTGAGGTATATCTGCCGCGTTCGTAGACCGAGAAGTCCCTATCTACTCTCTTTTAGTTATAGCCCTTCTGTACTTTTCTTTTTGTTTAGACACTCTGGAGCTAGGATACTATAGTTATTCCACAGCTTGTGATTTCATGAGATTCCAGGTTTTAGGAAATGTACTTTTAGTTTGAGAAGTTTGTATTGTATATGCCGAGCGGCATCTTAAATTTTTTATTATGTTATTCCGCAGTTTTTGGCTAGTTTTATTCTGTTATTTCTTTTTCTGCAATTTGTTAGGCTTGTAGAAACTAGGTGTCGTCATGATAGTTCATGGAGGGTGAACTGGGGTCGTGACATCCAGCCATCACATTTTACTCATAATGCTTCATTAACCCTCTTCTCATTTCCTGCTAACATTTCTGTCTATCACTTTATTTAGAAAATTTCAACAGGACATTCTTTTGCTTTTAGATCACCTTTCTCCATCTACTGGCTCTTCGCATTGCCTAACATTCTTTCTTTACTAGGGACGGAAGCCGCAGTAAGGTAATATTTATCCCTTTTAAGGCTTCTAGTGCCTATCTTTGTTGTACTTATATCTAACTGTACTATTTTAGAGTGCACCATATGGTGTCTCACAAGGATATCTTTTAGCACATTTGCAAGATCTTTCAGAAAGGTCAACTAACGCAAGCAATCCATCCATCATTTGAGTTAGTCTAACCCTAGCCGGATCCTGATGTCCATCCTTCTCTTATACTACTTATGTTAGCCCCCATAGGGCATAAATGAGATAGGTATGGCCAACTGTACATACCTCTATTATTGTTGAAGGTAACTCAAAATGCTTATATTTTTCTTCCTACATTGTTAATGCTGATAATCTTTATTAACTGGGTGCCTCGTACCCTTTTTCATGTTGCTTCTTTTGCTTGTTGAAACTTGTATTTATCTTCTAAATATCTCATTGTCATTTACCATAAAGGTGGATGGGTATTCTTCCTCAAGGATCCTTATCAAGAGACTTTACACATTCCAGTACGCACATGATCTGCTGAAGACCTCACATTTACTTATCATAAACATGATGAAAAGTCGAGTCCTCTGACTCAACTCTTCCATAGACATATCTTTTACCAACCGTCTTTCGGGATGTAAGTATCGTCTTATTACAAATAAAATAGAAGTTAAGAATTTGAATTCTTACAACTGAGATCCACCACACGATCTAGAGTAGGAAGAAAGAGTAACAGTCTTTAATGCCTTGTAGCCTCATACTTATAAGTGTGGTGCACAACACACCCATAAAAAAGAATCTACTATACATGACTTATAGACTTCCTAGGACAGAACTGCTCTGACACCACTTTTATCACGGCTCAAATCGATGGGCCGCAACGGGCACCCGGTACATTACTCAATTGTGTACCTACGTAACACATCTTTCGTATCATGCTATCATAGGTAAATGAGCCAAAGAGGCTATCGTGAGATAAGTGGAATAAAACATGGAGAAATACTCGACATTGGACGATCTAACATGTAATCAAAACATATACATAGTGTCATACCTCCCTTTCTATCTACACCCGCAAGGGCATAAAGGAGTTTTTCCAATTAAAGGACAATCGGAACAGGATTTAATTATTAAGATTTCAGAGTCGCCACTTGGGAGATTAATGGTGTCCCAAGTCACCGGTTGAATCCCGAATCGAGGAAAAATATGACTTTGTTAACAGTCCGCGAACCAGAAATCCGGATAAGGAATTCTGTTAACCCAGGAGAAGGTATTAGGCATTTCCGGGTTTCGTGGTTCTAGCACGGTCGCTCAACTGTTGTATTTGATTTTATCTGATTTCAAGACATGTTCTAGCTTATGTGCCTTTTAATTTTGAACTGCTTTTATTATTATTTATTTTTAACAAGAATTGCAACGTCGTGAAAATGCATCTCAAACCACGTCACATCAATGCACCCGTGGTTGTTGACACATTTCGACTCCGTTGAGATTTGGATTTGTGTCACATAAATGTGCACCCGAGTTTAGGAATGTAATTTTATTAAAATCGTGCCTAAAGAGTCTAACGCATCATTATTTTGGGGAAGGCCGTGAAATTCGGTAAACGGCCCTCCCGAATTTCTAAGTATTGTTAATCAACCACTTATTGAGAGCCCCACAATTTACATTTTATTTGGCGAGGCTCGTCTCAATTTATTTTTTAAAAGGTCAATCTTAAAGCGACTATGATTTTTTTTCTATTTGTTTTTGTCCCTAAAAATAAAGAAAATGGCCTAATTAGTATTAATAGCCCAATGTAACGTGCCAATAATCTTTCGCCGGGCCCAAATTTGAGCCCAATCCAACACCAGCTGAGAGTACGAACCCGAATTCGAATCTCCGCAGCTTCAGTTGCATGAATAAAAGGGCGTGAATGTTAACGCTGCCTTTGTTATCAACTACACAAATTTGGGCAACCATTACCGTTAATTGAATTACACGTCCCTGCTTCTAACCTAATAGACCATTACCATTTTTTAGAAGTCCATGATTAACTAACAGTAAAATCAAATAATCGGAGACGCTAACATCATAATTGACACCTACAACTAGTGTGATCTGACAGTGCTATTCACATTTACACTCTTCTCTTCCTTTCAATTATTTGCAATGCTATTGAATTATCAATTGGTAGGAAAGCTAAATACTCAGAACTAGCAGAAAATAATCAAAGTCTAGATCAGTTTACACAATCCAATAAGCTCATTCTCATTATGGAGATCAGTCACTAGGTGCTAATGTGTGAATCACCATAAGCTGCATCCAATATCCAATATACAACCTGATGTTCAATCTTAGTTATGTGTTCCAAATATTATAGTAAAATTTTCAACCTAGCTATACAAAGTAAATACAAAGCAAAATAGACCTAAACAAATACACAACCTCTATTAACCAATCTATTAAGAGAATTTAAACAAATGAACTTCAGGAGGCAAAGGGACGATAGATTTTATTGCAGTAATTCAACTTCAATGTTGTATCAATACAAAGTTCAAATATGTACCTGGATGTTGAAAATATAAGAAGAAGAAAGGTCAGCAGCAAGTAACGAGAACTTAGCAATAGCAAAGTAGTCAGCAACACTAAAATTTCAGCAGCACACAGCCCAGAAATTGATCCAACCCAGTAACAGAACAGAAATCAAACAGGAAACAAGGACATCCAACCAAACTAACTTGATTAACACCAAATCTACTTGAACATGCACACAGACCACTTCATTGAAACCAAACTCAGCTAAAACTAGTTCAATTAAACCTATAGCAACTCGAAACCAATCCAACAACTTCAGTGAAACCTCAAAATTCAGAATAGAAGAGAATTAAGCAAAACTAAACCAGAAAACCCATATAACACAGTATCAGTACCTTTTTTTTATTGAATTTTTCTTTGTTTTTGGATTTTTTAAAAGTTTCTAATGTTTTTGGTTTTTCTATATGAAGAGAGCTAAAATCGAAGAGGATTTTGATCTGAAATTTTTGATTTCTCAGATCTGTTTCAGCTTGGAGGTATTTGGGGAAAACTTGGGCTCCCAAAAACTTCCTTATTAAGGCATTGGTGATGCCCTTTTATAGGCAAAGGTGAGGGCAACCCTCAATTTTCTGTTTACAAATCAGTCCCTTATTTATTTTCACAATAGTCCTCTACTTATTGACTTGCTTCTCAAGTAAGTGCACCTATTTTATGAATTTAGAGTAAAAGTCCTTTTCTAGAAGGTTCTAGTGAATTCCAATCAGTTTTAAAAGATTCCCTTATCCTTGAAATGCCCCAATTACCCCTACATTATTCCAAGATTTACTAAACTAATCCAAATGAATTCAGCCTCCTTTTACCCTAGTTAAACCTATCCACTATAGCCAATTTCATTTGATTAACAACTTAATTGAACTGAGCATTACTGATTATCCTAACTAACTAAAATAAATTATCTACAGCCAATTGATAACAATCAAAAGAGGCACTAAGATCAGATTAAAGTTAAAACAAATTCAAACAAGATTGACTAAAACAGATCAAACAAGACAAATAATCTAGTATTCAAACTATTCGATTCCCAAATCTACAAACGACTCTAACCTACGAATTGCATTAGAACAGAATCACAACAAGAGACATTTGATAAAAGAAGGACTAAGCAGAGGCAGAAATACTAATTGTTTTATTAAACCATACTAATCAAACTACACGACTGAATAGGCAACAATTAAAACCTAAAATCTAGATTGACCCAAACAGCCCCAGATGAACACAGACTAATCCTCAATGAATGATTCTAAAATCAATCTGAAATCTTAACTCAAACTTACGCATGAAGGATGAGAAGGAAATGAACAGAACGAAGAACTTACCAATAAACTCGACCTCACATCTTCAAGCTCGGACACGGCATGAGCAACTACTCGACTTAGGGTCCTCCTGACCCTAGATTTAAGGCCCGTGGGATTCTGCATGGATTTGAGGGATTCCAATCTTTAAATTCGTCACTAGGAGGTTTGGGAGGGCTCGAAGTGTGAATTTTGAACCCTTTTGAAGACTTAAAGCTTTTCAGCAGTTTGACCAGATTTTCGATCCGATATTTGAGACGTTTGGTACTGATTCGAAGCATATTAAGGGTGGATTTAGGAAGAGGAGAATGAGGGGTATGGTGGTGTAAATTTGGGGCCGTTTGGGCGGTGTTGCCTTCGTGGGCGGCGGAGACGGCGACAACAAATTCGACCATTTGAAGGTCTGTGGTGGGATTCGAAGGGAGGTAATGGCAGATTCGTGAAGAGGATGTCAAAGCGGTATAGGGGTGTGATTTTGGGGGTCAACGGCGATGGTGGTGTCTTCGCCAGCGGCGGAACTGGTGGCGGCTAGAAACAGAGAAAGGGGTACGATGAAGAAGACTTGGTCGTTTAGGGTTAAGAGAGGATTCAAACATTTTTATGAAAGATGGGTGAAGAATTCTGGGCCGTTGGATTAAAAAGATTTAACGGCTCAGATGGACGGGTAGCAAAACGGTGTCATTTTGTTTTGAGGGTGGACTGGGCCGGGTGAGGAGTGTTGGGCCTGGGCGTGTGTGTATGGATATGGGCACTAATGTATTGGGCCGTAAGAATTGAATAAGCAATGGCCCAACTCGTGGGTCTTTTAACAAGGCAACCTTTTCCTTGTTATTTTATCTCTTTTTTTCTTTCTTTTTGTATTTGTGTTATTTTTGGTTTTGTTAAAATGACAACAAATAAAATCAATGACCCAATTGACTCTAATATGATATTAATTTCCAAAATCAACTAATTTCTAATTTCAAAATAAAAATTAAAATAAATTCCACATATTAAAAATAAAAATGCAAAGAATTATTTTTTGTCATTTTCTTTATATGTAAATAATTTTACTACTAATCAAATACTACAAATGTGAAATTAACTCCCAAACAAATGCCAAATGTATTTTTCTATTTTCATATGAATTAAAATGCAACAATTACCAAATAACACAAAAATTCACAAAAATTATAAAATAATAAAGAAATTATTTTGTTTGAATTTTTGGGAATTATTTCATATATAGGGCAAAAATCACGTGCTCACAGCTGCCCCTCTTTGCTCGAAAACACAAAGAGTTTTCGTGCAAAGATAAGTGAGAGGAAACGATCGATTTTTGCCCGTTCGAACATTCTGTGTGAAGTATTTTTGAAAGAATTGATCGCACCCTGCTTCGGAGGCTGCCTACATATCCTGCGCTAAACAGGAATCAGGTCAGTGTAGTTCGGGAGTGTCTGGTAGCTGGGACTACCAGGAACCGTGATTTCACTGCGTTTGCTGCTGCTACTGCTTGCTGACCTCCCTTATTACACCGTAAAAATAAAAAAAGCTAGCCTAAGCTATGAATTACGAATTATAAAGGTCCTATCTAAATTCTTCAAACTTGCTCTTGTACTTCCTTGTTGCCTTGTTATCTTGTGTTCTCTTGATAAAATCCATTGTTGTTACCTTAGCGATGTTTTGCCATTCCTCTTGATGATGCTTGACTGCTGCAATTTGAAATTCGTGCCTCCATTCTGCAGGCGGGCTCTTGGTTGCTGACGCTTGAGAAATATTCCCTTGTTCTCTAGGTGGGCTCCTGCTTGCTGAATTTGAAAAGTATTCCCTTGTTCTCCAGGTGGGCTCCTGCTTGCAACAAAATAGGCAAACAAAGAAAATTTTCTGCCCCAGTTTGGTAACTGGGTGCAGCATGTTATCAAATATAAAAAATTGAAAGCTNGTGGGATCCTGACTACAATAAAATAGACAAACAAAGAAAATTTTCCAGTTTGGTGGCTGGGTACGGCATGTTATCAAATATTAAAAATTGAAAGTTAAAATTTGAATTGTACTTCCCTTGTTCTCCAGGTGGGCGCCTAACTGCTGAAACTTGAAATGTATTCCCTTGTTCTCCAGGTGGGCTCCTGACTGCAACAAAATAGATAAACAAAAAAAAAATTTTGCCCCAGTTTGGTGGCTGGGCACATGGGTGAGTGTTAAACTGAATTATTTTACCAACTATTATAAGAATTTGAAAGCTAAGTCCTATTATCCAGGAAGGTCCTAACAACTCCTAAAAATTACGAACCTAAGTTATCCCTTCTAACAATCATTACTCCCACTATATTTGTTTATCTAAAATGTCGTAAACTACTTCCCATTATCCAGGAGAGCCCTGACAACTTCTATTACGATTTCCACTATATCTTGTTATCTAAACAGAACTTAAAACTACGTCCCATTATCCAGGAGGGTCCTGAAAACTCTTAATTGAAACCTATCTTAAACATGCAAACGTTAGAACAAACTTATATTCCTTTGGGGTATATTTATGCTAAGTTATGATTGTTTTTAAAATTTAAACTAAGTCCCATTTTTCAGGAGGGTCCTTAGAATTTTTGGTCATACCTGTTTGGGTCGTGCATTTCCTTACTGAGGGTTCCTCCGAAGCAAACGAAACTTCTGCCCCTGTTTCAATCAAAGAAAAATCTTGTCAGTTTAAAATGTGGTGGTTGGTTTGTGGCCGTGAACTTTGAGGGAGCTTTCTCCTTCACTTCCCATGATGACTGATTTCCTCTTGAAGACTTTTCTTGTTTATTGACTAACCACTTTCTCTGCCGTCCTTGTCACAGGAAATACCCCTTCTTTGTTCAAACACGCATCCCTTTATCTGTTGCATCGCTCACGACCTGACATTTACCAAGCCCTTGTTTTTACTTGAATCTCAAAGCACGACAATTGCCAACCACTTATTGCGCATGTTGTTCTTTCTTGACTGAACCCACTAGCTCTGACCTTGGGGTCCATTGTTCTTTCACTTGCCATGATAACTGATTCCCAATCGAGGACTTTGCTTGTTTATTGACTAACCACTTTCTTTGTTACCCTTGTCGTAGAAAATATCTCTGATCGATTCACCACCCCCTCTATCTTTGTTGCATTGTTCATGAGTTTATATGTACCAAACCCTTGTATTTCAAATGAATCCCCAAAGCATGTCAATTGTCACCCACTCAAGGTGTATGTTGTTCTTTCTTGATTTAACCATTGGCCTCGGCCTTGAGGTCTGTTGCTCCTTCGCTAGCCATGATAACTTCGATTTCTTCTTGGAAGATCTTGATTGTCACTGGTGTACCACCCTTTGTCAATCATATCACGGGAAATTCTTTTGATCTGTTCACCCTCGCCCTTCATCTGTTGTGTTGTTCATGAATTAATATATACCAAGCCTTTGCATTTCGCCTGAATCCCCATGGCATGTTGATTGTTACCAACTCGGTGAGCTTGTTATTCTTCTTCGACTTATGCCATTTTGATGCGTTGGCCAGATCCCGTTTTGTGCAATTCGAAAGCTTGGTGGCAGATTTTGAAGTCATTTCTCACTTGTTATGACCAGACAGACTCAAGAGGACGTAAACAGGACAAAGGAATAGAGTGGGAAGACAATGAAAGAGATGAATCCTAACTACAAATTAGAAACCTATCGGATGTGGATACTGACTCTATTGACCTTGACATTCACCTTCAGCTCATTCTATTTAGCAACTCTGATGTTCGGCTCTTGTTGTACCCTTTCTCCATGAAACTGGGCTTCAATGCTCTGCTTACCCGATCTGATCCACAGTCCTTATTCGACTTGTAGTGCCTGAAGGGTTTTCACCATCAAGTCTCTCTCATTTTGGTTTTTCTCTTGTCTCACCGTCGCCTTATGGTGCTTGTAAAGGTTTTCACCAATAAGACTCTCTCATTTTTATTTCTCTCAGCTTCCATTGCCTTGGGTTCCCATGAGGGTTTCCATCAACCAGACTCTCTCATTCGTCATTTCCTTCATTTGGACTGGAGTGTTTCCCCTTATATGACTCACCTTTATTCGCTTGACTTGGCACCTCTCGAAGATTGATCAAAAGGTATTTCTTTGGACAGTAATGTGGGCTTTTGGATATGGTTAGAAAGAAAGTGTGTTAAAGGCTCAAGACAATTTTATCATGGGTTCAAAATTACAACTTTCGGAATCAGATTTCTCCCAACAACCACAACTTCTGCCCCAATTTCCTTTTTTGGGGACTTTTGGGACTTTTATTTTGGTGTGACTGAACCTTAGAGAGAGGATGCCTACGTACTCTTTCGGGATCACGTCAAACGTATTTCAGGCGACTACTTTTGTTGTTGCGATCTTTCCTTTTTCCACTTTTCTTTTTCTGTCTTTTCCTATATTTTCTTTTCCTTTTCTTTTTTCTTTCTTTTTCTTTCTTTTCTCTTCTTTTCTTCTTTTTCTTTTCTTTCCTTTTCTCTTCTTCTTTTCTTTTCTTTTCTTTATTTTCTTTTCTTTCTTTTCTTTTCTCTTCTTTTCTTTCACTTTCCTTTCACTATTTTTTTCTCTTGATTCCTCACTTACTTCCCCATTCGAGCTTGCGAGTCTTATTATTGATTCCGAAAGAGGGGTATGCAAGAAAATAATCAAGGCTCAAATGGGTAACAAAGGATAAAGTGTTTGGATAGCAGAATAAAATGCCTCCGTCATTCCAATCTTCAAAACATACCAAGTACAAACTACGCAGTTAAACAAGCTGAGGAAAACACACATAACACTTTTTGATTGATGCATATATTTTCCTTCTGTATTTGTCAATTACCTGGCACCATTGGACAACAATCTTGGTACCCCGAACGGCTCTTGTAGACTTGGGACAAACTTGCCTTTGGTTTCAAACCGATGCGGCATGATGCATTTTCACAGTATTTCTTTATGTTCTATTTGCCCCCAATTTCACTTGATTCGGGTTTGAAGTGATCTCAAAATGTCTTTACTTATTTCCCTTGAATGTCCTTACATCTTCAACATTATTTCATTGCTTTATTACTAAACTGACTTTTAAAAACCAGGCTGAGAATTATGTGTGCATGTCATGTTGCTAGAACCAGCATGAAAAGAATTGTAAAAGGAAAAAGGAACCGAATAAAATGACTAGAAATAGCGGGAAACAGAGGATTGCATTAGCCTGATGGTGGAAGGGTTTAAGCAACAAAACAAGAAAACCAGACTAGAGTTACAAACCTAGACGGCACTAAACAATCTATTATGACTAAACAAAATAAAGTGAAAAGATAGAAGGGTTTGAGTCACAAGACAATATCCGGATTACAACCCTGATATAACCCGGAAAACAAAAATGACAACAAGATAAACCACCAAAACTCCAAGAGATGGAGCGTCTTCTCAATTACCAATCATGGCATCTTAGCCACTGAATTGCACACCAAGGTTACTGTAACTTTCACAAGCCTTCATCACGTTGCTCTCAGCAAACTACTTTTGGGTTTCTTCTGCCGACTCATTCTCACGATCAATTATTCCCACCATATGTGTCTCATTACGCACAGGAGATGGACTTTGGCCAGTGTTTACTATATCTGGGCTTTGCACGACAATGTCTCCTGCATCAATAAGCTTCTGAATTGCATTCTTCAACTTCCAACATTTTTCTATGTCATAGGGCACCTGAGCAGTATGCGCACCTTTGAGAAGGATCAAACTTCTTTGGAAGAGAGTTCGGCGTTTTCATCTAAATCGGGTCTAACATATCCAATGTCCTTAACCTCTGGAACAGACTGGCATATGATTCTCCCAATGGAGTGAGGGTTTTCTTCTTCCGTAACCTCTCATTCTTAAATGCTGGATTGGGCTGAAAACCTGATCCGGGGTGTTTTTGGTAAGCTCGTGGGGGTAGCTGGGCACTTTGAGGAACTGTGTACCGGGAATGTGATGGGCGACTTTGGAAGTTCTGTGCACAAGAATAGCCACTGGGACGATGTTGGGCTGGAAGTGTTGATCAAGAAGACCTATCGGATCGTCTTTTCTGTTCCTCTTTCTTCCAACCCAACTTACTGGCACGTTCTGAATGGCTTCCGCACAACTTATGATTTTGCCTGATTTGATTCCTTTTTCTACTAGCTCCCCCATTTTTAACACATCGTTGAAAGGCTTTATCAAATGACTGTAGTAGATGGGTCCCTGGGCTTGTAGAAAAAGCTTGACCATTTCTTCTTCATCAATCGGAGGACTGACTCGAGCAGCTTGCTCCCTCCATCTGAGCCCAAACTCATTAAAGCTTTCTTCCGTCCTCTTTTCCATTTTAGATAACGAGGAGCGGTCTGATATAACACTCGATTTACACTGAAAATATCGGACAAAATCTTGAGCCATGTCGCCCAATGTAAGCTACTTATCAACATCTTGGCGGGTATACCAGTCCAAGGCTGCTGCAGTTAGGCTTTCACTGAAATATGCCATTATTACGTCGTCTTTCTCCCCAACAATCCTCATTTCGTTGCAACAAATCCTCAGGTGGGCCACTGGATCTCCATGCCCATCGTACAAGTTGAATCTTGGTACTTTGAACCATGCGGGTATGCTGCCCTGGCTTTCCACTCTTTTCTTGTCCCTGAAGGAATGTTCTGTGCTTTTCAACTTCCTGGGTACCCCATCTCGCTCTTCTCTTCCTGTAACCCTTTCATTTCTAGCATGAAGCTGCTCATCCTGGAAACTTTTCTTATATGAATTGAGGATCTTGTGGGCACCTTCTGGGAGGTGATATTGGGTATTGTGAGCTTTGGGTGGAAATTTGTTGTTTGGGGTAATAGGTATGACATGGGAGTAATTTCGGGGAGACGTAACTGGAAGATGATTGATGGAGTTATTAGGGTAGTCGGGAAATTTGTGATAAACGGGTGTATCTGGGGAATATGGAGGATCATTTCGC